>JAZHYW010016578.1:0-44243 GCA_037355805.1 Ixodes ricinus
CAAATTTACAAATGAATAGGCAAATGAGAACCATATTTATCTTTAACTGATAATGTGCCGTGAAACTCAGTCACTGATGCACCGCCCCGTCTGGCCGATGCATAATTCCTTTACCACAACTCAGTGGAAAGGTGGAAAAGAAGAGCACAATCTGAAGAAAGGGCAAGCAAGTACGATGTTCCCGTTGTCTTCTCTGCCCCAAACAAGTTGGCTGGGTTGTGCTCCCGCTTCTCTGATGAGGGCGAAAGCACCTTGTGACGAAACACGTCACCCCACACGTGGATTGCACAGTGGGTGTGGTCTATGAAATGCCACTGAGTTGTGGAAATGTGTCTATGAAATGCCACTGAGTTGTTGAAATGTGTAGACCCTTTCGCTGTTTACAAACATGAACTGCCTCCTGCGTCCAAAGCAACTTCGGTTCATAAAAAAGTATGAACAAGGTCCACCCTGACACCGCTGCGTGCCAGCGGCGATGAAACGTTTAACCACCAGTTCTCCAGGTGAACGCCAAAAGAACAGAAGAAGCCGAGATATGCCGAATACTTTCGAGTACTCTTGTAACCCAACTTGCCTCCTCCAAGGCGGTCAATTGACCAGCCGAGGGCCCTCGTTAAATCTCCGCTGGGTTGCGGTTTAGCGCTTATGCTTTCTAGCACTGGCGACATGGGCGAGCTCGACAGACTTGCAAAGACGGAGCGACCGGAAGTTGCTTGGGACGCAGGAGGCAGTTCATGTTTGTAAACAGTGAAAGGTCTATACATCGGCCAGGCGGGGCGGTGCATCAATGACAGAGCACGGGAGCACGCATTATCAGTCAAAAAATAAATGTGGCTCGCATTTGCCCATTCATTATAACACGTGTGGCTACGTTCCACGATTTCAGCAGATAAGATTCTGGGTAGAAGCCGAGAGACGGTCGCTCGAGAGCTATTGGAAGCATTCTTTAGAAAAAAAAAGTGAGATGGCATGTGTCAGCGACACATCTATTATACTTCATAGTAATGAGTTTCAGTTTTTGAATGATCGTGCACAAAATTAGTCAACTTTTATGTGGTGCTGCTTTGCCTGTCGTGTGCATATATATACCTGCTTTTCCTGAGTAAAAACCAGTTGAAAGTTAGCGCTTGTCCTGTATATTACTTATCCTTGTCTTTTTGCGCTATTTTATTTGTTTAACTAAGATGAACAAACTAGCCCAACAACGTACCTTACTAGGGAACATAATACTCGAACAATCGTTCTAAAAACAGCGGACTGTGTTATTTCTTTTCTCTTCCGCTTGAGACATGTGTCCGGTCGCCTGCTGGTCTGCTCTCTAGCGCATGCTCCTGGTGCTGAATCGTCTGTGAGGCAAGTGACTGCACAGCGTGCTTTGCTAAGCTATCCGCCACAATCCGCGAGTCCGCGCTTTTTTGTCGTCCCTAGAACGCGGGTGCTTTTTGTTTGAGCATATTTTCATCTGCTCAGAAAGCAATTTCCATGTCATGCCGAATGATTGTTCCGTCGCAACATGCCGTAATCAAAAAGTGAAGGGTGTGCGAAAAGGCAAGAGGGTTTTCGCTTTGCCGGAGGAAGAGCCAAGCAGAAGCGCATGGTTACGTTTCGCTGGGAAGGGGGACATCGAGAGTCTGCCTCAGACTTCCTGTTCTTATGCCAAACATTTCGAGCCACTTGTGTACCACAAGGATGACCTGTGTAGTTCACATCTTCGTTAGAATTCTCTGTCGATACTTATCCGTTGACGAGACTCGTGAATCCCCAATAAATGCCAAAGAAAACAAGTGAGTGTTTCGACAATTCAATGACCTTTGGAGACTTCATGAACATCGCATCGTATTGCAGCATCCGACCGCTAACTTTGTGCTCAAACATATTTCCATATCCCCACCAAAAAAATGAATTTTAGACGTTCAAGAAGCGCAATTGACCACGAAGGGACACGTTTCTCTTTGGGCAGTATAAAATGATTGGTCAATCGTTTATTGGTGGTCGATCTCAATCATTAGAACCCCCTAGTATGTGGTATGATCCTAATTTAAGTTCATCAGCTGTTGTGAATACTCGTTGGTTTGATTTTGCTGCTAGTAAATACAAGTGAATCGCGGCTAGACATGAGTATGCAGAATGACAATATATAGCGACCTGAACATTTATTACTCCTAAAACTAGTAACTCGAAACATATAGAAAAATATGTGATACATAATGGCGTCCTCGAACACAATGAGCGAAAAGGCTACTGCATTAGCCGTAGCATGTTAGCCAAGCTCGCCGTAAACTTAGCGTTGGCTGCAGGAAACTCGCGCACTTGCTTTGCGGACGCACGCTTTGAACCGCTTGTCTCTTGCTCCCGATATCGCGCTGCCTCCCGTCGTCTTGCGTCGGCTGCACCCGTCTTCGTGGCATCCCGGTTTGTTTATGTTGAAACAAGGCGCAATGGAAGCCGAACAAAAATGAAAAATGTGGGGAAGGGAGGATAAAGAAAAAAAGAGCTGTAGCAAAATAGAGGTCACATAAATGGGGAATAAGAAAAAAAAACATGTATTTCAAACTTCACTGGGGAGCGCTTTGCCATTTGAAGAAAGGACTGGGGTTTTAATAACTAAAACTCATCGGGCTATATTTCAGATATTGACACATTGCATGCCATACGTGGCATGCAATGTGAAGATGAAACAGTAGTATATTTGGTCATAATATGCTCGGGGCTTCGTCCCGCTCACCCGAAAGGGACGAATTTGGCTGGAGCATTGGAATTTCTTCATGAGCGTGAACGATTGAATTTTAGTGGGGATAGAATACCGAAAGAAAGAAGATTGGTGGAAAATGTCTATGGAAGTTTATATTAGTACGAGTAACTAGTACAATCTGGGGGCGGGGGACAGGAAGGGCCAAGGAATATTGGGACTCCCTCCCGTGCTGCTCCGGACAGATGTCGCAACCCTGTAACTCATTGGTAGAGAGATAT
The DNA here is from genome assembly GCA_037355805.1 of Ixodes ricinus. NCBI lineage: Eukaryota > Metazoa > Arthropoda > Arachnida > Ixodida > Ixodidae > Ixodes > Ixodes ricinus. Next base: position 2,971 of record JAZHYW010016578.1, read on the forward strand.
GATTTGGGGCCGCGAATATAAAAAGAAAGGGGGGGGGGGCGTGAGCCAGGAAAGTGGTAGACAAGGTGGCGTAATCTACCGCCCATTAAAAGTGTAGATCCAGTCTCACTTCCAACCTTTCTCGAAGCTACCAATCTCTCATTTTTAGCGCCTGCGCAGTCGATAGTGGTTACGGAGAAAGCCATCGAATAGACGTCACCCATAATGCTAACACAGTAAGACATAAAAAACAGCTTGACAAAACAATTATGATACACAAAAAACCCCTTCCATATGTCTCTGCAGTGTGAGTGTTTATTAAGCGTGTATGACGATAATTCTTTAGGCCATGCGAATAGTGCATGAACTATAAAGCAAGACACATATCATTGCAGGTATACATGATCGTATGCAATGACAGTGCATTTGAAGCTCCCGAACTGCATCATTCCAGGTTTGCGAAAATATGAGATGTATAGTAAACATTTACAATTACAGGCCTCTGCCACTGAATTATCTGCATCCTGTGATACGGAGATGGCTTTGAGAGACTGTACCACTGAGAGCAACCTTCCTGCAGTAGTGGTGGCAGCTGTCCATGTCGCAGAGAAGCCCGGACCATCTGAATAACACATCTTCTGCTCCAAGTGACATGCCAGATTGTGATGGGACTTGCTCTCCATCCCACAGCGAGGGTCATACCAGGTAATCTAGCGCATATATGCCTACAATCAGTGAATAACACTTCACATGACCCAATTCCAACGACAATTAAAGTGCATAAGGTTCACCGTCAGAAGAAAAGAGCCAAGTCCTGGCATTCGCGAGCTGCCTGAGGGAGCGGTTCGGGACCTGCCGGAGTGCTGCAAGACCCTGCCAGACCACAATAGATCGCGATGGTGCACTTATCACCATGACCAGCACCTGCCCCATGGAGCATGTGCACACGTGGAAGAGCCAACCTGTCATCAACGGAAGAGCGGAAAGAAACATCCTCCTCTCCAGCCACTTGTTCTTCGCTGGAGTAAAGGTTGCCCACACGCTGCGGATGTTGCTGGATATGAAAGTGCAAGTGCAGGTCCCGTGTGAGTAGACCGTCAACGAGTATCGCAGAGTAGTCATGCTTCCTGGAGTGGACAAGGTGAAAAATATTAAGGAAGGACTCTGGCGCAGTTAATTTACCCTTGACCCAACTTGAGCAGAACGCCCCGAATTGGATTTCATGCTTTGGCCATACCACTCAAAGAGTAGTAGTGCTTACATTATTAATACAGGCTTAAATGTCAGGTGTAACTAAAATGGGTGGTAGTTTAGAAGTGCATACACAAATGTTACGAAATAATTACACATATAAGATAGAACACGCCTGTCGGAGTTCTTTCCTTTTTGTGTAATTATTTCTGTAAAGATTGTTTCCATTTCTGCAGATGAGCTTCATGTAAAGGCTGCGGAAATCTGGGTATTTCGGAAAGATTGATTGCCAGTGTTTTGTTGAGCGTTTCTTGCACATTTCTTGTCGGATCTCTTGGCAAGATAATGTATGTCTGGGGACAGAAAGACGTTTTGCCGGATTAAAAACAAACAAAGCTTTATCACCACAATTATTGAAGAAAAAAGGAGCTGCTAAAAATCCATCCTGCTGCCGCCGTGATCCCAGCCAGTCTCGTCGTTCGGTCAGGGCTCGTGATCTGTGTCTGGTACGCGCCACAGCGTGAGTCCCGCGGCGTTGGATCACTGTCACGCGTCTTGGCGTGGCAGGTATTCCTGTAGTTATCGCTTGTCCTCTACAAGGGCTCCGCCCCTGGAGGAGTCTCTAGGGTGATGTTTTGTCCAAGAGACGGAGCGATGTTTCTTGCACTGGGCGGTTTTTAGAGGTGGTGCCGAGTGTGGGGCAGAGGAGGGCCAACATAGAGGCTGGACGCTTGAAACATCTGTTGGCTCAAGGTGGGCAGGTTTAAGGCGGTTGATGGAGATGGTGTCTCGCCGCCCGTTTAGGTCTAGCAGAAAGAACTTCTCTCGTCTGTCCAGCACCTTGAAGGGACCGTCTTAGGGTTAATCTAGCGGTTTCTTGACTGCGTCTCGACGTACAAAAACATGTGTGGCCGAGGTTAATTCGTCGCACACATACGTCGGGTGGCGGTCGTAGTGTCTTGTTCGCGTGGCACGAAGGTTCCGCATCACTTCTCGAATCTGTGTGACATAGCTGAGAGGATCGGGCACGGTGGAAATAAGCGGAGTGGCAATCATTTCAGCAGGGAGGCGAAGCGTCTGTCCGTAGACTAGGTCTGCGGCAGTGCATCCGATGTCTGTCTTGAGGGTGGTGCGCAGGCCTAGTAGTACGATAGGAAGCAGCCTGGCCCAGTTGTTAGGGTCGTTGTGTGCTTTTAGCGCGGCCTTTAATGTTCGATGGAACCTTTCCACGAGGCCGTTAGAAGCGGGATGGTACGCTGTGGTACGAATACGAGATGTTCCGACGAGTACGATGAGCTCCTCAAACAGCCTCGATTCGAACTGTGCGCCTCGATCGGTAGATATAGTTGACGGAACGCCGAAACGCGATGTCCAGCCGTCGACTAGGGTCTCACAATTGTTGTCGCGCAGATGTCTACGATTGGGAAGGCCTCTGGCCAACCCGTGAACCTGTCTATGCACGTGAGCATGTATCTGTCCCCTTGCGATGGTGGCAAAGGACCGACAATGTCTAGGTGAATGTTGTCGAAACGAGCGGTGGCTTTCTTCATTGCAGCGAAAGGTGCAAAGGTGCAAAGGTACGTCGTTGAACCTTGGAACGCTGACAAAGAAGCAAGTACGTGCCCACGCGCGTACATCTTTGTTCATTTCCCTGCCAGACAAAGGGTTGAGCGATGAGATGTTGGGTCGCTCGGATGCCGGGATTGAGAAAGGCTGTGCAGCGAGTTGAAAATGAGCCGCCGGAAAATGGGCGGTACCACTGGTCGAGGTGTACCTGTGGACGTGTCGCAGATGACCGTTGTATCGCAGGCTGGGAGCAACACGTCACGTAGATCACGTCCGGGTCACCGATTTGTGGGGACAGAAAGACGTTTGCCGGTTTAAAAACAAACAAATCTTTATCACCACAATTATCAAAGTAAAAAGGAGCTGCTAAAAATTCATCCTGCTGCCGCCGTGATCTCAGCCAGTCTCGTCGTTCAGTCAGGGCTCGTGATCTGTGTCTGGTACTCGCCACTGCGTGCGTCACGCGGCGTTGGATCACTGTCACGCGTCTTGGCGTGGCAGGCATTCCCGTAGTTATCGCTTGTCCTCTACATATGTACTGCTGCCAAGGAGCTCACGCACATTTTGGTCGCACTTCTTGTCTAAGACCACGGTTGCGTTTCCCTCGTCTGCCTGCGACACTACGATGTTTTTGTCTTCCGTGAGGCGACGCAACGCCTGATTTTCTCCTGTCGATATGTTGGAGGTTTCCGATGAACTGCCTTAGACATCACGCCGGTGGCTTTTAAGCGGGCTTTTTCGCGAGTAGACTGGTCTAACTTACGACGACCATCTTCGATGGACGCAACCACAGTGGGGAGAAGGAGCTTTTGTGTGGTTAAGTTGAAGCTCCGGCGTCTTGCCAGTACCGATGTCTCTGAACGGGAGAGCTACTTTGATGAAACATTGCACACGAATCTTTTGTCGACCCCGCGGAGGCTGGAGGCTGAGTTGCCCGGATAAAGTGTAGCCAGCTTCTTAGCATGTTCCAGTTTTTTAGTCCAAGAGCACATGGAAGTGGTGTCCCTGGCCAAAGTATTCAGGACCTAAAAGATCTCAGGTACTCTGTGTTGCAGCTGTCATCGCATGAAGAGGTTCATGTCTTTCCTCTTGATGGAGTCGTGACATTTGTGGATCCGGGATCGCATCAGACGGTGTTCCGCATGGTCGATGACGTGATGTTCCTCAGCGGTGTAGACAATACGCTTGAGGCGGAGGATCTTGGGGGCAAAGCCGAGGTCTCTGCCCTTCTTGTTGAACGTAAGATGGAACTTGATGGCGTTGACGAAAGAAGTAAGGTGCAAATGCCGCTTTGCAAGCTCACACATGTCTGGGCCGTAGTCATCAAAAATTGATTTGAAGGTTAACGTTCGGCAGCCCTCTGCCTGGTTAGTACTTGACGTTAAGCGAAAAATAAGGCCTCCAACCAAACTATTAATAAACAGTGAGCCTGATGTTTCGAGACCAGCTCGGACCTTTGTTCGCGGGTAAGTGACGGAAAGAACACGCTTTGCTTAAATGCACACAGGGATGTATGGGCCTCTCCTGACGTCACGCAGTCCCGAGGCGTAGCTGCTAAGTAGGAAGCCCGAAGAACAATTGACGTTCACGTTTCTGCGTTTGATGAACCAAGACTCAAAGAAAAGCAGCTTTCTCAAATTTCTCTCCAACGTCAGCATGGTGCAGCTCTCGAAGTCGACTGTGTTGCCGGCTGCCTATGCATGTTCCGCGAGGGCGCTTGCCTCTACATCCTTCCTCCGGACATCGTAGCTGCGTCGCTTAAGCCTCTCTACGAAGTCCTTACTTTCTCCAACGTATGAAGCCGGGCGATCTATACATGGTATGCAATTAACCAAACCTTGGGCCTTTCTCTTTTTTTTTTGATTGCCGATTCTTTGGGAGGTGGAGGCGATGACCGATTGTTGACACGGGCTTATGCGGCACTGCAATTCCTTAGCGACCGAGAACGTGGGAATTGGCCTCGCTGGAGCGATTGGAGGGGGGAAATGCTGCACTCCGCGGGTGGATGTCTTGACTTTTCGAGTATCCGAAGGATAAACCTAACTGTCCTAGCATTAGGTGAAACAGTTTAAAGAAAAGTGCACGTTGTTTTATCCGTATCATTACAAACATCTTGTGGCAGAAACAAGTCGTCTGCTGCCATTTTCAGCAAAAACAAAAATACTGCAAACAAATTACAACGCAGTCGTCTTATCTCAGCAAATTTTGACGAGATCTTCGTTGTGTTCTGTCAACACAACATCCGCAGTTTCAAATTTAGGATCGAAGATCTTGCCGTTTCCAAGCCAGATATATTTCCATGAGATGTGCCGTTTCTCTTGCAGTGGCCTTCCCAAGCAGTTTTCTTTAGGGTCGGGCGTAGATGCTCGTTTACAAAACCAAGGGTGTCAGATGAGAGTCCTAAATCTTCGTTTGTTAGTCGCTTCTTTCAGGGTTTCGCAAGCGGCTTGTCACGTTTCTCCCTACGGATGAATGAATAAATAATAAAATGTTACACTCTAAACCCTCGTGTGCGCATTTTGTGACAGATTTCAATATCGGGCTTTTTAATCAATTCTCCAATTACTTCCGCGACCCTACACGGGATTGCATAAAGGTCCTCGCGTTCGGGCACCATAATTCCTTTCAATTCAAGATTATTACCTCAACAGTGTTCTTCATATTGAACATTGCTCGTCTTATTAGCTTTTATTTCCCTTTCAAGCCCATAACATCCCGCTGGCAGCTCTTCGTTTTATTTTTTTACTACTTCGCTCACGCGTTTCTCCCATCAATTTCCATTTAACTCTCATCTCATCCCGAAGCTTAGTGAAAGTCGCGTGAGGCATTTCGCCATAGTAGAAAAACGCCCTATCGCAAACAACAATAGAATTGGCAGTGGCGACGGCAATTTCGCCAGATAATTGGGTTATAAATAGAATGAGAACGAACCTGTAATGAAGAGCAGTCTGAAGGGGACATGTCGACTGCCGTTCCGACTGTCAAGTGACGGGTGATACAAAAGTTTATCTTTTTATAGTGCAGACGACACCAGCGGCACCGTAGAGCAGACAGTTGCATGTAGGGCAAACGTCCAAGCCAAAGTCGGCAGTGGCGATGGTGTCTAGCCAATCAGAAGCAGGCTTGTGGAGGACGGTGACTTGCAAGGAATGGCCTTTCACGAAGCAGTCGATGATCACAGCAGTATGATTCTCAACCGAGAACAGCCGATCGTTAATGGAACGCCTTCTTAAGAAGACGTGTCGACCGCCGTTGCGGCTGCCAAGCGCTGGCTGCCAAGTGCTTTGCGCTTGGCAGCACCCAAGTGCTCAGCTATGATGAGCACTTGATAGCATGTGAAGTGCTCAGTTAAGAGCTGAATAGTTGGCATGCCGTCAAGTGCTCAGTAATGATTATATATTGTGCACATCAACCACCTCTCCCTCTCGGGCTTCACGTTGGCGGTACTGCCCTCTAGTAGACGTCAAGTGCAAAGCTGTTGGGCATCACTCTGGACCTCCAGCTTCGTTGCTTTGCTCACTTTAGAGAGGCACTTTTGAGTGGCACCTGCAGCTAGGTTTTTTACTTCGTGTCACCAAGGGTGCTGGATCAGAGGCTATGCGACATCTTTTCACAGCGTTCATGTTTTCTAAACTCGAATATTACTGCCCGATTTGGAGCCCCAACTAGGTACAATTGACGTAATCACTGGAGAGTGTCCAGAGTCGGTGTTCCTACGCAATCCTGAGGAGGCAGAATCGCTGTCGCATGGCATCCTACAAAGACATGCGAACTCCCGACTTACTAAAACGCGCCGTGGACCCCCTTGCCCTATGACGAGCGGTGGCCCCGCTAAGGCTGGGGAGCAACATTTTAATTTCGAACAAGAACCAGCCCATCGCCGTGCTCCTGGGCGTTCTGCGACAGAACCGAGCTGGCGCTTCCCAACCCGCCTTGGGGAGAAATGAGGGGCTCCGGCAGCGTTTTTTGCTGTGAGGCTGTTCCACACTGGCGCTTACTTCCAACTAGCCTTACAAATAGTTCGCTTGCAACGTGTGACGAAATAAAGCAATTTTGCGGTGAAGTGACTATACATAGAAATCTACAGAAAAGGTGCAAGCGAGCTGGTGAACTTTCAACATTGTAAAACCCGAGACATAAGACAAAAAAGAAGAAAAAAGGGGACAACACACACAGGTCTCAAGACCAGTGTCTGTCTTGTCTCCTTTTCTTCTTTTTTGCCCTAAGTCTCGGGGTTTACAATGTTGACTATACATGTTCGCATCGCGGTCGTGAAAACCTAATTATTAATAACTTGCTGCTATTGTCTGCGCGTGTTTTTTATATTTTTTGATTTGGCAGTTTGAACTAGGTGTTTGCAGGCCAACAGCAACGGGTCTTCGGCTTTCTGCGAACTCCCGACTCTCCTTGGCCAAATAAATGAAACGAAATGAAAATACTCATCAGAAGCCGGACTGCGGCAGCGGGACAGCAAGAATAGACATATGGTTTACGTTGTTCGCTTAACTTGACCTTTTACCGTAAAATTTTTTTTTCGTTTTCAAATTACACGGTTAAGCAGGTTACATGGTTTTGCGCAAAAAAAGACGGACACAAGAGAGAAACAAACACGAGCGCAACTTACAACTGTATTAAGGAAACCTTTAGAAAACATACAGATATATCGTCAACTTCAATGCGTCCACGCATGCGTCGTGTCACTATCACACGCTCGTCACAGAAACTTATCAAGGAAGCGTTTTTCAGCATTATACAAACTTATCGAGGTATCGCTCACACATAGGTCGCCTTTCTTTTTGATAAAGAAGGCTTCCAACAGCTCACGTGCTTTTTGTCCCTTACTTCCGCCCAAAATTACAGTGTCAGAAAAACGTGGCTCACACTTACAGTTTCTGCAGTGTGCAGGCAAATGTGCCCCGTCATTAGTCTTTAAATTTTGAGCATGCTCCCTGAGACGGTCGTTGGCACACCTTCCCGTTTGCCCCACGTATGTCTTCCTACACGTGAGCGGGATTTCATGGACGACCTCTGTTTTGCAGCCAACAAACGGCCTGGCATGCTTTGTGCTGCATCCTCGCTTCTGTCTGCTTTCTCCAGTAATGCGGGGGCAGAGTTGGCCGAGTTTTGTCGGAGCTGTAAACACAATCGGCACCCCATGTCTGTTCGCAACCTTCTTGAGGTTATGCGAGAGTTTGTGCACGTATGGTACCGCTTCAGGCCTCACAGTCCTCAGTGCTGACTGGATCTTTTTTCTAGCAGTGTGTCCCTTCACTCTTTGCAGGATGGTTTCCGCCACACCCCTCAAGACCGAATCAGGGAAGCCCGCTGACAATAGTCGAGCCACTTGGTTGCTACAGCTTGCCTGTATCCTGTGAGCACACGACTGTCTGAGGGCGGACTCAAGGCAAAGCACGTGAGCAGTTGGAAGCCTTCTTTATCAAAAGAAAGGCGACCTATGTGTGAGCGATACCTCGATAAGTTTGTATAATGCTGGAAAACGCTTCCTTGATAAGTTTCTGTGACGAGCGTGTGATAGTGACACGACGCATGCGTGGACGCATTGAAGTTGACGATATATCTGTATGTTTTCTAAAGGTTTCCTCAATACAGTTGTAAGTTGCGCTCGTGTTTGTTTCTCTCTCTTGTGTCCGTCTTTTTTTTTTGGCGCAAAACCATGTATCCAAACGTTCAACAACTCGCCCAACAACAAACTATTTTACGGTTAAGCAGGTGCTCGGAAATATAATGAAAGAACAGTACCTACGTGCGAGGTCTATCAACTAGCCCCGATCGTTCTTTCAAACTACCCGTTTTTAGTGACCGAGGAATTGCGCTCAAAAAAAGAAAAAGAGCGAAAGGAAATAAAACTAAAATCATTAAAACGATACAAGAAAGAGAACTATAAACCGACGACATGCTGCGTCTGAGAAACGAACAAACAATTAATGTTCCTCAAGCAGCGTTTAGCGCTACACTTTGTATTAGCTTATGACTGACCAAAGTGGACGCTACGAGCCTTGCCAGCCAATCCAACGCTGTGAGAGTCGTAGCAACGCGCCTCGTGCGTCGCTGCGACTCTCTCAAAGGTCACCGGACACGGCGTTGGATTTGCTTCGATGGCTTTAGCATCTTCGCAGTCCATCGTGAGGTGAAAGGGAGTATACCGCGCCACCTGTGGTCAGGCGCCCCGTGCCTTTGTGACGCGCCTCTCTTGGCTCTTCGTATCCTCTCTAGTCTTCTCTGCGCCGCTTCTTGGAGTCAGCACCGAGCGACACACGCAGATAGACTGTAAATTTTGTTTTCTTATATGGGCTTTTATATTTGTCTCGTCGTTCCTTGGGGAATATTGTTTAGCAGCAACGAAGCAAATGAACAAAGTCTAGCTATTTCGCCTTTTGGAATGGCCCGTTAGAAGTGTACCTATCGCACCCAACTTGGCGACAAGTTGTGCCGCACATAAACCCGAAATATATTTCTTTGTTTTATTATTCGTGAATCATATCTGCGTCGCTGCCGTTTATTATGAAAATGCTGCACCGCTCACACCACTCGAACAAACGGACGCGGCTCGCATTCTCATACGCCAAACCGCTTCGAACGAACCGGTAACCGCCACATCAGGTTGCAGTCTCGTTGCGGTTCTGGTTCAACGTGCAATATTCAATTACTTTGTAGATTTCGATCCGGTAAGAGAAAAAATATTTGATCTGGATCTTGGTTGGGGTGCTGGGCCAAGGGAGAGCATAAATGACGATCCCATAATTAGTTGAGCGCTTCGCGCTCAACTTTTGGAAAATTGTGCAGTCTACGAGTCATGTGTAAACATTTGACAAGAACAAGAAAATATTGCTAATACCAATTACGTACTCCAGGTAATATTTGTTGCAAAATTGTATATCCCTCAGGTCCCACCTGTTGTACTATTGTCTTAAAGTAAGAAAAAGTTATCAGATAGACAAAACAGGCCGAAAACCGAAATTTCAGCGGGGAAGGTAACGATCGTGTCGTGGCCAGAGAAATAAAAACACATTCAAACCTACAAAAATGGGACAGCTATTGCATAGACCTTGCGTTCCTAGATGCATGCTCATTCCAAAGTGACCTCACGAGGAAGCATGACATCATTGACTGGACCACAAAATGGCGTCGCTGCCGTGCAAACGCTGCTAATGAACCCCGTTCCCCGGCGAGGCTTGAGCACGGATGGAAAGGATGCATGCCCGCGTTTCATTGGAGGTGACCCCATTAGGGCTGTGCTCCGCCCCTTCGTACTCTTCTGTGCCGGGGTAGTGTGGGTTTCGGAACGGCCTTGATAAAGTCCTTCATGATCGTTGCTGAGCTCGGTTGCAACGTCCTTGCCCAAGCCGAGAGACACACGATTCATTTTGCACCAGTCTCGGTGTGCAAACAAAAAATGTCTTGTCGTTGTCTGTTGGGGACTAGCTGCAATTAGAGGAAAGGAAGCGAGCGAGATGACTCTTGTCTTGAAGTACCCCGGGCGTTCGCGTTAATTTCGTGATTACATGAAGTGCGGTAGAAGGCCGGGAGATGAAGCAATGGGGGTTTGACTGCTGATGTGTAATTACGACGAAAAACTTGTTGTAATAGTGAAGAATAAACGACGCAAACAAAAATGTTATGAACACGCAAAAAATGGCCTGGTTCTAAGATAGAAATAAATGTGTACATGCTTCCATCTTAATAAGTTGCGATCCCATGGTAGAACGGACCAGTGGCGAGAAGTGAAATTTGTGTATTCTCGCTCTTGCACCTCACTTGCTAATAAGAATTAGGTGACAAATGCAAAATTGCAGGAAGCTACTTATTCCGATTTTAGCACCGTACTGTCACTGACTTTTTGACAGTATAAGTTTCCTTCAAGTGAAGTTTTACAGAATAGCGCAAGCAATCTATGATGAGTGTGTTGATGTGAACCATTTCCGTTGTTTGGCCCTATAGATGTAAACGTGAACTCTGACTAATAAATTGCAATCACAGGCTTTCACCTAAAAAGTTTAGGAAACATTTTTTTTATAATACCCATGTCGTTATTTGTGTTAATTTTCTGTAAGATGGGATGAAAACTAACATAAAGTGTAATATATTGACGCCGCAAACGTTAATACAGAGATTTAGAAAATTTTCCAGAAAACGCCAGCAGTGCTCCTGCAGCGCGACAATGTTCGGTCACACAATTTGCGACTCACAAGTAAAGCAATAAGACCACTATATTTATCATAAAGATCGCCCTTGGCGCTCTATGGCTTTCTATTTTTTCTAGAAACTGAAAGGCCGTCGTGAACATCCAATGATGACTGTCAGAAACTAGTTGCGAGGTCAAAGAGGACTTCTTTTGGGATGGCTTAACGAAACATTTATTGAACATGATGCAAAGCTCAAGACTGCAGGTACAAAAGACACAAATACTGGTGGGTCTCAAACACAACTGATAAATTTATTTTCCAAAATGCGTTTTTAAATGGGCACCGTGGCAAGAACAAACAAAAAGAGGCAGAAACAAAACACCCCCCCCCCTCTTTCCAGAACTGATAAACCAAATTAGTTAAAGATTTAGTACACAAAAAAGTGTCGCGACACCTACGAACTCACTTTTCACCGAACCTTCGCTAACTGAACTTTTCCATCGACTTTCTACACGAATCATGACAACAGAAGAACACGTCATTCTTGCTTCTCAGAAGACAACTAACAATGAATCCTCGGCACGGCCATTTAAAAGCCTAAGAAACCTTCGCAGTTCAAGGAATAAACAAAACGAATCTTTGTTAACAACGTTCCCGTTTTGTTTGTATTGTTTATGCAAGACAGCCAGCCGGACCAGTGACACACACCATGACTTCGATCGCCAAGATGCTCAAGCTGCTCGGTTACAAGCTCGACCTCAAGCTGGGAGACTTCAAGGGCCGCATCGCGAAGACCGCCGCCCGGTTAACACCGGCGCCAACCCCTGAAGCCCCACCCTGGGGGTGCTGAACTTCCCGCGTCACTGGAAATTCGGTCAGATCGTCTGTAATCAGGGCACCCAGAGAGCCCTCGCCAGGCGCTCGAGACCGGCCTGCTAGAAGTTAACAGCCCACGGCGGCCCGGCGAAGACCACCGTCGCGAAGACTGCTTGTAGGCCTAACGCTTTTCACCCTCTTCAGCCGCAACATCAACCCCTTACCCTCGTCCATAAGGTTCATTTAAACCGCTGTCATGATATTTGTTTTTTAAATTCATCTGTTCAACGCTACTTTATCATCGTTGGACGCGGCGCCGCAGGCCTTCACGACATGAGCGACATGCCTTTCTGAGGAGTCACGGTTCTTCTGAACCGAAATAAATACCTATATATAGGGTATAATCTAAGCGTCTGTGAGAATTGCTTTGCGCAACTCTATTGTAGTTGAACTGCACAGTTTCACACACTTCTTTTTTACATTCAGTTAGATGTATTGGTACATCCGAATAAGGGTCCTTATTTTTTATACATCTTGTGAGTTTGGTCATGCGCTCATTTATGCAACATTTAGGTTGGAGAATATAACATAAAGCAGAATCTAACGGTACTTTATATACTACCCCTGATATACATTCTACATTTTTTTATGATTTTTCATATAACCTGCACTTGTTGATGGAAAGAAAGTCATGCGGCTCAGTCTATCATCTGTTCAAGTGGCAGTGCCAACGATAAATCTGACCAGCCCTTCGATGTTGTGGGAAATTTTATAATAGCAGGGAAGGACTACCCGCTTAGAATGTTTAGTACTTTCCTAAATAGACTGTTTTGGAAATACCAGATAAAACAACCTTCTAAAAATATTTTCCCGATACATACCTTGCATTTCTGAAACCTTCCATAAAACGATACAGAGATGGACCAATTGAATGAGCACAAGCATTTTGCAATGCTGCAATAATTAGGTTAAGAACAAACCATATTTTTACATCTATGAGTGGAAGCTGCTGAAGGGAAGAAGTGGTTTTGTCACGGATTTGCCATACTGTCAACAAAGGCCTGAATACCACCACCAAAAAACCCAGTATAAGTTGATGAAAATAATCCCTGGAGAACAAGAGAGACAAAGGACCAACACAAAACTCCAAACACAGCTAGTTGACTGGTGTTGGTCCTTTGTCCCTCTGGTTCGCCTTCTCCAGCAAATTATTTTTATCATTCTTGTCCAGCTCGCTTGCACCTTTGCATTTAATTGCATTATATCCAGTATAAGTTTTCACTATCTGGATTTTGGAACTGGAAATCAGTCTGGATTTTAGGTCTTCAGAAATTATTTCTTTTTCTCCAATCTGGATTTTAGATATTCAAAAAACATATTTCCAATTCAATTATCCAGACAGTAAAAGATCATCTGGGTTTTTCGGTAGAGACGGTTTGAGCTCAAGGTCCAGATATTGAATGTAACCGTCCTCTGGCTCTTCTAAGGATAACGAGGATTTTTCTTTAAATTCCGCCAGACATGTATGTAGAACACACCAATTTATTGTCAACGTACCACTTCAAAAGCACTTTTTTAGTTTACCAATCGTCTTCGGTCTCGAAGACCTGTAAATAGAGTAACCTTTAATAAATTGCAAAAAAGAGCCGGGCATACCGCTGATCTAGTTCACACCTCTCGTTGGATAAAATTATCATTCTTATACTGCGCCACTGTTGAGTTTAGGTACACCTCTAAGATTCTATGAAAGTCCGAAACCGACATAACCGACTGACTAAATAAAAAATAAAGAACTGCCAAGCCTAGCCATAGAATCCTGCCTTCAAGCGAGTAGTATAAATTCCTTATGCCCAACAATAACACCGTGCATCACTTTACATGCAAGGGTTTTAAGTCATTCGATTTTCTGAGATTCGCAACAACGCAGTCGTTGTATCCAGACTACTTAGAGTGTTTTGAATAAAAGGACACAGGTTCCAAAGAGCTCTAAGCAAAATTTGGCATTCGTTTTGTGTTTGAGGAATTGGAAGCCCGAAGAAGCCAAAGTAGATTCAAATTTTACCTCCTGTGGAAAGAGTTTGGGTATCATGGCCCTTATTGGCCAAAAAAACTTCGGAGTTAGTTATGGATTAGATTGCGCAACACGGCAAGAAAAAGTAGAAAATGGAGAAAGCACAAAGCGCTTCCTAGTCGTGTTTTTATTTTTCCTTAGCGTGCTGCGCTATCAAATGCACAATTTGTTCTACCACCTATCCCACCAGATGATCTTGATGCCAGAGTTAGGCTTACCTGTCTCGTAATTCGGCTGTCATTTTGGCATCTTGGGCCAAAATCGCCAAACAAGTGCAGAGTTAGGCTTCGTGCCTGGTAGTTTGGCTATCATCTGGCATTTTCGGGGCCAAATCGCAATTCAAATGCCAAATTTAGGCTCCATTTCCTAATTGTTCGGTTTTCATATGATGTATTTGGGCTCAAATCGCCGCACAAGTGTCAAAGTTAGGCTTACTGCCGGTTAGATCGGCTCTCATCTGGCATATTTGGGCCCAAATCGACACACAAGTGCAAGAGTTGGGCTTGACTTCCTAATAGTTGGGCTGCCACGCAAATCGTCACACAAGTGCCAGAATATATCTTTACTGCCAGGGTTTTGCTATGATCTGGCATCTTTGGGGCCCAAATCGCCAAACAAGAGTCGAAGTAAGGCTTCACTTTCGATAGTTCGGTTGTCGTCTGGAATACATGTGCCCAAATCACCCCACAATTCCCAGAGTTAGGATTACTTCCTGGTACTTCGACTGTCATCTAGCACGTTTGGGCCAAAAATTGTAAGACTATAGGGACAAAGGTAGGCTTCACCTGTTATTAGTTCGGCTCTCATCAAGCATCTCAGAACATGAATCGCCTAACAAGTGGAAGACTTACGGTGCATTCACACTGACGGTTTAGCTGCGTTTGCGAAGCGGTTGTGAATGCGGTTCGCGAGCGACCTCGTTCAGGCACACCATGACGCAGTTGGCGGTTTTTCGACGATCACGCGTGATCGTTCGGGACTTGGGTTTGGAAACCTTCCTTTACAATTGAAAATTCAGTTTAGTTTACGATCCAACGCCAAAAAAATTGCTGTTTTGGCACAGAAGGGTTTTCTCGTGCCATTCACATACATCCCGAGTTCAGGCAGCAGAAGAGACATGGACCCGCGAAACCACACCGGCGATTTCCTGACGGTCCGACCTCACCGTCGATCCTCCGAGCTATCCGAGCTCGCCCACTAGCAATGACCAGCTAGGCGTACCCTGCTCAATCATAGCGTCCTGCTTGAGCGAAGGATGTTCCGGACACTTCTTTTGTTGGAAGTGAACCCTTCCAGTATGAATAGCTGATCTCGTTTTCGAGACAAGGGGGCAGTTTTTACCCCTCGTCGTTGGATTTTCAATTTTCGGAATAGTGAGTGGCATTTGCTCTGCGGTAGCCGGTCGTCGTTTCGTTTGAGGCGGACTCGCCTTTCGCCACACGTCGTTTGAGCCTGCTGTTTTGTTTGACATTGTTGGGATTTAAAAGGAAGAAAATAAAGATGGCTCGTGAGGCGGGTCAAGCTAGCGCGCGCTCAGGACGAGCGCGGGTTAGAACGGGTGTGGACACCAGCGAAACGGTTGTCTGTTCTTGAGTCTCCACATTGGCGCTACAGCGTGGGGCCCGAACCCAGGTTTCAGTACAGTCAGGTACGTTTGGCTGGCCTTCGCAGTCCCTGAGCCTATACAGACATTGAATTACTTCACCGCCGAGGTTGTTATTGTGACCGTTAGAATGTCAACTTCGCCCCCGCTTACGCGATCCCATAGCCGCCCCAATGCAGCGAACACAGCTCGATCGTGCTACCGCAACTGGTGATAGAGCGAAGGACTCGCGACCGGGCTCTGATATACCCACGGCAGACTTGGAGGTTTCGTTGCCCGCTGAGGGCCCTTCCCCACCGGTGCCGCTTGCATCTCTCACCGCGTTCGGCCCATTGCCAGAACAAATGGCGTTCTTCCAGGCGGAGATGTCGCGGCTCCTGCTGGAACAACGCCGTCCGCTACCACCCCCAGTTCCAACACCCCGGACGGGGACATTGCGTTTACATGCCGAGATTCCGAAATATTCAGGCTACGCGGATAGAAAATCGGTTGCCGACTTTCTTGAAAAATTGGGTGAATACCAGGCGGTGTCTGAAATGTCCGAGGTTGAACTTCTCTCACGCGTACTACCAATCGCCCTCACGGGAAGCGCCGCGACATGGCGTCGGAGACAACCACCCTTCTCGACGCTACAAGACTTTTCGGAGCAGTTCAAAAATGAATTTCTGCCTCCCGATTGCGGCGCGCGAATGCTCGATGAGCTTAGGGCGCGCACTCAGCACCGCGACGAGTCCCTAGTCGAGTTTGTTCGGGCGCTACAAACTCTGTATGACAGGGCTGACCCTAGTGCGTCCGACTCAGACAAGGTGTCGCGGGCTATCCGGCAAAGCCACCCGCAGTTTCATCTCTACCTGCGTGGGCGGGTGTTCCGGAGTTTGGACGAGTTGGCCCAAGCAGCCCACCAGATCCAGTCGGACATCCTGGCCGAACTAAGATATCGGCCTCCTCCACCGCCGGAGGCTTGCCTGGAACCGTCCTGCGCCTGGACAGGCACGACCAGGCAATCCATGGATGAGCATGGGTCACGTCCAGTTCTCCCCGGAAGGGTACCCCGAGCGCTGGACCCCTACACCCACGGACTGGGCGATGGTGCTCAAGTCCGCGAGCGGGGCCGCCAATACCAAGCCCCATCCAGAGAGCGATACACAAGTGCCACCTCAGCTCCGCTCCGCTGCTTCCGGTGCGGAAGTCTCGGCCACTTTCGCCGGGACTGCACCCGGCGGGTTTCGAACGACAACTCGGGAAAAGAGGTAGGCCACCGATAGCAGGGCCCTGTCTGTCGGTGGCTTCTCCTCGTTACAGGCCCTCGGTCACCCCACCGTCTCGGTTCTTCAGCAGTCCCGGCCCAGCCTCACGAGCAGCCCCGCCGGAAGCCTCCTGTGATGAGCCCGATGTTGCAGCACCTGGTGTGGCGCCCGCTCGAGCGCCCGATGATGCTCCCGCTCACGGATTACGCGGCGACGCTCTCGGAGGCGCTCGCGGAGATGCCCCAGGTCCCGGCGTGGCGCCCGCTCGAGGGACCGATGATGCTCCCGCTCACGGATTATGCGGTGACGCTCTCGGCGGCGCTCGCGGAGATGCCCCCGGTAGTACCAGCACCGGTGCTTTCCCCGGAGCTTCCCACGGAGCGGTTCTTGGTGGCGTCCTGGTCCCCGACGAGACGACTCCGGGGAACAGACGTGACGACAACGGCTGCTCGCAGGAAGTGGCAGCGGCGTGGCCGCCCGTCGTCCACCCACATGCCAGGAAAACGGCTGATGCGACCACACCAGCGCGGCCTGCTGGAGAACCAGTAGACAAGTGTATGGCACGTGCGGTCCAACCGGAACCCCGTGCCCGCCACCGAACGGTGACCTGGGCGGGTCTGCGAGACGTGACAATCCTCAGCCTTTCATTGACCCTGGGAATCCTAGCGACCATGGTATCATGGGTGAGTCGGCTGAAAGTCTATGACAAGCTACTTCGAATTTATAGGTTCCGTCCAGTCACGTACTTTATACCATCCCTTGACGCTATGCGTCACCAAAGTAGAGGTACAGCAGAACCCTACATTGTGGTTAACATTGCCGGTCAACAGATCGCAGCTCTCTTGGATACGGGAGCTGCAATTTCACTTTTTGGAGACTTCGTTAGGAAATTGTGCAAAGATCGAAACATCTCAATGCGGCGTTCTCAGAGAGAGCTGCGTACGGCATCTGACCAAGTTATCTCCGCCACTGAAGGAGCTCGACTGAAGCTGAGCTTTGATGGACGACAATGTCGACAACATTTCACATATCTGCCGGGTCTCGCCTGTCCTATTCTTCTCGGTCGAGATTTCATCTCCAGGGAAAGAATAGTCCTAGATTTGTCAGCAGAAGAATATCGATATGGCTCGCAGTCCGCTGCTTTCAAGTTTGCAGTCAGACCAATGCCTACGGCAGCTCGTCCTCTAGAGAGTACAATATGTGAGAAATTCCCCTCGTCGGGGTATCTGCACGTGGCAATGAGGTCATTTTCTGGCACCGACTCGGACCGTTCACGTATAGCGAAGCTCTTGGAGAATTTCTCACATATGTTTACAGAAACACCTGGGAAGACTAACATCCTTGAACACCGAATTGATACTGGAGACACTCCGCCTATCCGATTTAACGCGCGGCCCCTTAGTGTTCATAAACGCACACTCCTGGACGGAGCACTGAATGAGATGATCCGGACCGGAGCCGTCCGTCCCTCGAAAAGTCCATGGGCTTTTCCGGTTGTGTTAGCACCCAAGAAGGATGGCACGGCACGCCTCTGCGTAGATTACCGTCCTCTGAATGCGGTCACGAAGCGAGATGCATACCCCTTTCCATCAGTCTCGTCTGTTTTATATGCACTGGGGTCTGCGCGGATATTCACAACCCTCGACTGTAGTAGAGGATTTTTGCAAATTCCCGTAGCAAGAGATGACGTCCCTAAGACAGCATTTGTTTGCCCCAGGGGTTTGTTCGAATTTGTCCGACTCCCCTTCGGCCTATCTAACTCCCCTGCGAGCTTCCAGAGGCTCATGGATACAGTCTTGGGTGATGCAAAGTTTAACTATGCAATGGCCTACATGGACGACGTAGTAGTGTTTTCTAATACTATCGAGGACCACCTTCACCATTTGCAGGTCGTCCTGAAGCGCATGAGTGAAGCTGGTCTCACAATTAACCCGTCAAAAGTGCAACTTGCATCACCCAAAGTGGAGCTTCTTGGCTTCGTGGTCGACCAAGGATCACTCCAGCCGCAAGAAGAGAAGCTCAGAGCAATTATAGAATTTCCCCAGCCACGAGACAAAAAAGTTTACAACGGTACCTTGGCATGGTGGGATTCTACCGCGAGTTTATTGCCAACTGCGCTGATTTGGCCCGGCCCCTTCACCAGCTATTACGCCGGGAGGTTCCATGGACCTGGACTTCCGCTCAGGAACAAGCGTTTAAAGCGTTAGCAAGCGCTATTGCGGATACTGCATCTCTGAGACTTCCTAATCTCAATGCTCCATTCGTCCTCCAAACGGATGCCAGTGATTACGGTATAGGTGCAGTACTACTCCAGGAACATAACGCAGCGTTGCGGCCCGTTGCATTCGCGAGTCATACTCTCACCGCGGCCGAATGTAACTATACGGTAACCGAAAAAGAATGTCTAGCTATAATATTCGCTTTGAGAAAGTTTGACATGTACCTAGATGGAGCGACCTTTACCATCCAGACTGACCATCAAGCATTAACATGGCTGAAAAACCTTAAACACCCCGCTGGACGCCTCGCTCGCTGGGCTCTGGCTTTACAAAAATATGATTTTTCGATTGAATACAAACCAGGAAAGTTCAATGTCGCAGCAGATGCTCTGTCACGAGCACCCCTACCCCCCCCCCCCCCCCGAAAGGCGGATGACACAGCGGAACTCGTCGCTGTTGCCGACACTGAAGTCTCCTGGGGTCTTTCTGTGAGCCGGGACGAGCTACGAGAAGCCCAGCAAAAAGACGACATGTGCCAAAAGGTATCTCGGTGCTTGACTCAGCCCAATCAAACCGATGGAAACGGGACGCATGGGTCGGTAGACGCATATGTGCACAGCGAGGATGGACTCCTCCTTCGCTACATACCGCAGGCAGACGAAGCCGACCCCACAACGTCCCCTTTTCGTGTGGTTGTACCCCGTACATTAAGGCAAACTTTCCTCCGGTATTTTCATGACAGTGCGCTAGCGGGCCACAGTGACGGTCAGAAAACCTACCAGAAACTGTGTCGCGTTGCCACTTGGCCGAGGATGCGCCAGGATGTTCTCCGCTACACACGCAGTTGCCTACGTTGCCAACAAGCCAAACCCAGGGGAGGTAAACCCCCTGGTTTGATGCAGTCAGTGGAAAGTCGTTTTCCATGGGAGATTGTTTCATGTGACATAATGGGTCCCTTTCCACGCAGCCCCAAAGGAAACAGGTATCTCCTGGTAGTCACCGACCACTTCTCAAAGTGGGTGGAGCTTCACCCTCTCCGCCAACTGAGTTCCAGGACGATTTGGGACAAATTGAGGGACACCTTCACCCGCTTCGGGTTCTGTTCCCAATTAATTTCCGACAACGCATCCTACTTCACAAGTAAGGTTTTTGAGGACTGTTGCACAACACTGGGCATCCAGCACAAGTGCACCACTCCTTACCACCCTCAAGCCAACATAGCTGAGAGGGTCAACCGGAACCTCAAAGCAATGCTAGTGGTATACACCGAGAGACACAAAGACTGGGACAATTACATCCCGGAAATGGCTTTCGCCACTCGAACTACGGAGAACCGTACGACAGGGTTCACACCTTCCCAAATAAACTTCGGACGCGAGCTGCGATTTCCCCTCGAGAACAGCTTTTCTGACGACAATAGGGGACCAAACACCTCGTACGCGAGATTCGCTGAACAACTTCGTGATAAAATCACCGACGCTGTGCGAGTGGCTCGACAAAATATTGAGTTAGCGCAGCTCGATCAGAGGAACCAATATGACCAAGGCAGGAGACCCCTAGAATTTTCAATAGGAGACTGCGTTCTCCGGCGCGTGCACCCGCTTAGTAATGCAGCAAAGGGCTTCGCGGCATCACTAGCTCCTCGTTGGGAAGGTCCCTTGGAAGTTGTTTCACGGGTATCACGTTTGGTGTATAGGTTACGACATGTCGAAGACGGGTCGTTAACTGGACCCGTTAACATTTGTGATCTGAAGCCGTTTGTTTCTAGACATGTCACCCTTTAGGGATGTCCTAAGGAACACAGTCCCCTGTCAATTTTCGCCACACGAAAGATCGTTGCTCATGGTTATTTTCTATCCAGGCATGCCACCTCGACGCAGCAACACCCATTCATTCAGGCGATCTCGGAGCCGCTCCCGATCCCCCTACGCCCCCAATTCAACCCACGGGGCCACTCTCGCCGCGCCAGGCGACATAACCGCCGTCAGCAACCGCCACGCACTGCCGAGGCTGCCACCTGGTGCGTGATGGAGGCCGGGCGAATGGTCACATTCGCGTCCCGGATGGCCTGGGAACACCAACCTCAAGTGCCACAAGGGACTGCACCAGAGGACGTTCCCCATCCCTTCCGGCGACGGACACTGACGGAGCGCTGTGCTGCAGATCTGCCCGCCGCCTACGACGATGAAGAATACGCCGACATCTGTGAACTTTGCCGCGTCCCACTCATTTCATGCGAACAACATCATCAAGGAGCACTTCACCACGACCGAGAAGACCGCCAGCGGGCGCTGGTGCGGGCTGGATCACGGGCCCTCACACCTGCCGACATCGAGGCCGCCCTCCTTATTGTTGGCCGTGCCTGCCCCGAACGCCTGCGCCCAACACTAACCTTACCACCAGAACTGGCGAACGTCAGACTTAGCGACGACGAGATGTAACCACCACATCAAACTCTATACCCTCACAAGCAAAAGAATACTCAAACCGTTCCGCTACGTCCACATAGAAGCCATCATCAAATTCCGGCGCGACGATAGACCATTCTGAAGACGAGGGGCGGCCACCGCCCATCACCAAGGCCTCACCGACCGCCCCCACCGGCGAGTCGTGACCAAGAAAGCACGTCTGTCCTGGCCACCCTGGCATCACTTGCAGAGGCACAGCTTCCAACGCAACCCTATCGTCGACGGAGGCTGTGCAGTGACTGGACTCACGGCATCACTATGCCCCCTGCCAAAAACTCCACAATCATGGCGTCTGCTCTGGGAGGGGACCAACGAAAACCACCTGATTGAGAAACTCGCCCTCCCCCCCCCCCCCCGAGAGAGGGGAATGATGTGGGGATTTAAAAGGAAGAGAATAAAGATGGCTCGTGAGGCGGGTCAAGCTAGCGCGCGCTCAGGACGAGCGCGGGTTAGAACGGGTGTGGACACCAGCGAAACGGTTGTCTGTTCTTGAGTCTCCGCAACATCAGGCTTGAAATAGACGCCGTACGGGTTACCTATGCATCATGTCGTACACCTGCACTTGGCTTCTTGAGTAGGTGCTCTTTATCTCTTTTGTGAGTAGAAAAGTCACGAGCCGTGCTAGCGTAGTTATCTTGGGTGCCACGCCGGCCATGGCGCGCTGTTTAACATAAGAACTGTTGGCTACGCATTTACGCTTAAATCTACTTTGCCCGATCCACTTTGCATCGGTGGAACTGGAACGGGAACTCGTTACATTTTTCTCAAACAAAAAAAGGAGCGGCGTTCCTTTTTTTGTCCAATGTGGTAATTTTTATTTTATTTCTAAGGGAAATTCTAAGAGTATAAAAACAATACCTTTGCGAAGAGCAGGATGTCGTTAACTTTCTGGTTATTTATCTTGGGATTTATTTTTTGTTGTACTCGCTTGGTAATAGTCGGGTGCAGGAGAGCTAGTGGACATCGATTTTTTATTCAGTGCCCGAGACTGTACTACAAAAAGCAAAACTTTTACTAGAAAGAAAAGACACAGAAAGAGGGACGTTGCAAACTTAGCTACTTTGTTTACTTCCACGAGTCCTCATACACCCAGAAATCTAAGGTCGACTACAGCCATCACTGAGTTGTACACAAGAGACCTACAGATACAACGAAAAGAACAGGTTACATATCGAAGACACCCTTGTATCCCAAAAATTGGACACTTAAACGGTACAAAAAAAAATTAACCTTTATTCATTCTCTGCTTGTCGCCCACCTTCAAACTGAACAATGAATCCAGCCTTCACGAAGAAGTACTTGTAGCTTTACGATTGACCTTCCAAAAGCCCAACCCTCTTCTTCACTCGCTCGTCTTGCGTACAACAACACCGAGAAGCAACTGTTGTTAAGTTCGAACAAGGGCCTTTGCTAGATTGAAGCGTGTGAGGTTGTTGTAAAACGCTCGTGCAATGTGCGGCAACACTACGTTTGACTCGTCTGAATGCCTCACCACAAACATGAATATAGTTAAAAGCTGAGATTTTTAAAGGTGAATATATTAACAAATCAAACCCTGCTTCCTGCTTGTTTTCTTCTCCTGGTGCTCTTCCATCACGGCATTCAAATTCATATGTTCCCATTTGATGAAACAGATAAAAGAAATTTGATTTAGTTGAATGTGATAATCAGCAAGATAAAAATGTAACGTATATGTAACGATACGTTACATTTTTTAACTGTAAAGGCCCCTTCACACACATGCGTCCGTAGCGACCGGAACGACTGGGACAACCGAAACGACCGTTCCAAGGGTCTGCAACCCATCGGCTGCCATAGCGACGGATGAAAGCCCACACGTGTTGTTCACGACGCAAGGAGTTGGAGCAGAGCCCAACTTTCCCCGCTTCGTCGGAAACAACCGAAACAATCGAAACGACAACCCAATCACAGGTCGACGAGACTCGGTCACGCGTGTTGCATGCCGGTCGCGGGCCGGCTCCTTCTATTTGCAAATATGGCGTCGGTGGTGATCACGTCGGCGTGGACGGCGTGGTGAAAGCTCATCGTTCCCCGTAAAGGCGCTTTTCCTGACTGTGAATTGTCGTCGTGTGTCGCTATGATGACCCATCACGTACTAGAAGGGAAGATCCACCTCCTCGTGCGGCGATCTCGTGGCGGCACTCTAAGACAGCAGAAACGCCAGTGCCGTCGTGTTTGTTTACTTCGACTACAGTGGTACTTTCTTAGCATTTGTGTCCTCGATCATCGCCCGGATTTCTTTTTAGGCGCATTCCATCCGTGTGCTCAAGTTCAAGGTGATTACTGGTGCGTACCGTATAAAGAATGCGAATTTTCACGTGTTTTCATCACCGGAGAAAGGTGATTAGTGTTAGCAATCCTGAACGCTCGCAATGTCTATCTGATCACGAAATTATATTTCTACGTTGCTGTATCGCTGCTAAGATTACGCCGTCTTTTTATAATCGTAGAAAAGGCGTGTGGCGAGATTTTTACTGTAGGCAAAGTCGTGATCGTGCAAGACGGCGTACTGCATCTTTTTTCTTTTTAGTGCACTACCCTGCAAGCGTATCCTGAAAAAAATCAATAAAGCTTGAGGTCATAGAAGACGGTGTGTCTATTTTCTGTTACGCAAGTGAGTGGCAGCGCGTCCCCTTCTTTTTAGAGGCACCGGTGAAACAGCTGACGGCGGCGGAGAAGCGGCGGCCAGTGCTGCCGACCCGCTGCGCTTGTTGCAGTGGTTGCAGGAGTGTACGCGCGGCGCAGAGTGGTCGCACCGGTTACGACGGACGCAGTCGTGGATAACGGGTTCGTTTCAGATGTCTGAACCAGCCTTTACACAGCTATTGTAGGCACACAACAGATCATCGTGACTGTACACCGTAGCCGGAAACCTCCGGCAACTCCGGTGAGGACCTCGCGTTGGCACGAAACCGGTCGCCATGTTTGTATGCTCAGCTGGGTTGCTAGGAACAAGAGCTGAAGCTCATTTCTCATTGGCTGTTGATTCGTGTTGTTGCATGCGGTTCCATGTGTGTGTGCACGTCGCGCACAGTTGTCGTTGAAGTCGCAGAGGTTGCATTCGTTCGTAAGCATGGTGGTCGCTCCGGACGCATGTATGTGAACGGGCCTTAACGTGAACGAGTTTCTTATTCGCATATGGAACTTGTAACGGAATGCGTTTCAAAAATCAGAAGGAACGAGGAACAATCTTTCGTTCCTTTTTTGGGGGAACGTGTACAACACTGCCATCACAGAAAAGGATTGAGGTGAAAATAAATTTTAAAAAATATTGCGGTCGCTTCGGCGATTTATTTCGCCGGCCCAGCTGAGCATTACGCATATGACAGCGGGCGAAATTTCCCATTATGCTACTTTGTGCTTCGTTTGAAGGGTCGAACCCAATCATTTCGAGGACTGTGCACAATGGTAAGCGGCCGACAACGGCAAAGCGGCAACTGAGCCCGCCCGCATTCCACCGCGGCGCGGCGCAACACCTCCTGAGATAACAAATCCGTAGTGCTCACGAGATGGCGTCATCAGAGAAGGCCAACGCTGGGCACAGATCGGATACGACGATTGCATCAATGTCCGGCTCAAAACTCCCTCGGAGCCGAGCGCTGGCGCAGCACTCGTTTCCAATCTATATGAGGAAGGGAGCGCATTGAAGATGAAATATGAAAGAGCGTGTCTGTGTTGTCTCTGTAAGTGTATCCTCCTTCCTGTCCTCTCCAATCTGTGACCAGCGTTGGCCTTCTCTGATGACGCCATATCACTCAGCAATAGGCTTTGTTATCCAGGAGGTGTCGTGCCGCAGGTCCTACTCTCTGGCTTTACGCCGGATGTGCGCGAAGACAGAGAGTTCAAAACAAAGGGCTCCTTTTGACGAAACCACGGCAGTGTCTGTCAGTTTGTCAGTGCTAGGGAAAGAGGGAGAGATTGACGCGCGCTCACGTCAGCGGTTCGGACCAATTTTGGGCGTCACATGCGTCACCCTCTCCCCCTCGTTTTCCCTGCCTCCGCGAGCTGTCGAACGAGACAGCTCCAGATTTTTGTCAAAACGAGCGTTCTAAAGCTAATGCATTTTCAAATACTCGCTAAAGCTCCGTAATATTATGGGGTCAGAACGGGGCGACCAGTTCGCAACCCATTTGAATTTCAGGTGGTTCGTTTTTGTTTAGTAGGAAAGGCTTCACCCTACGGAAAAAAATCTCAAATTCGAACGGGTTGCCAAATGGTCGACCCGTTTCAAATTTGAACAAGTCGCCAAATGGTGAAGCCCTTCAGGTTATAAGATATTAATGGATACGGGTACGCCTTTGTTTTAGGCACCCCTATGATACGAGCACCCATTCGGTAGGTGTACCCGTTGGATACCGGTACTCGTTGGTTGATATAGCACCCTTTTAAGGCAAATTTTTTGTTAGACCAAAATGTGTATCATCTGAAATAGGTCGATCCAGCACACGAAAAAAGGAGCCTTTCAAGCTTTCTTCGGTACACTAATTATTAGAGCATGTGACGCACCTCTGTCGGGTAGGAAGGTCACCGCATATTCAATAGGATTCGTCGTCTAAGAGAGACAGTCCCTAGCATTCCGTCACTCATGAAATTGATGTTGAAGTCGAGAACACCACGATACACACGCGGACAACCTCTAAAATAAGGATTATGGCACAAGCGCAACAAATACAAAGAGACACCCATTAAAATAAATAATGCAATCAACGAAAGCAACGCGAGGAGCAACATTGTACATTTTGCGTGTGTCCCCGAAGTGTAAAAAATTATGATATTAGAAGAATCACAAGACACAGCCGACGAACACTCGGAGTCCCGCTGCTGCCTTGTAGGTTGCGCTGCGTCCAGGTTTTTTATGTCCAGGACGCGGCCGACAAACACCGGTGTCCCGCTACGTTCTTGCATAGCTTGCGCTGCATCCACATTAGTTATCTCTAGGACACAGCAGACGAACACTCGCAGTCCCGCTGCTGTCTTGTAGTTTGAGCTGCGTCCAGGTTTTTTATGTCCAGCACGCGGCCGACAAACACCGGTGTCCCGCTACGTTCTTGCATAGCTTGCGCTGCATCCACATTAGTTATTTCTAGGACACAGCCGACGAACACTCGCAGTCCCGCTGCTGTCTTGTAGTTTGAGCTGCGTCCAGGTTTTGTATGTCCAGCACGCGGCCGACAAACACCGGTGTCCCGCTACGTTCTTGCATAGCTTGCACTGCATCCACAATAGGTATTTCTAGGACACAGCCGACGAACACTCTCCAGTCCCGCTGCTGTCTTGTAGATTGAGCTGCGTCCAGGTTTTTATGTCCAGGACGCGGCCGACAAACACCGGTGTCCCGCTACATTCTTGCATAGCTTGCGCTGCATCCACATTAGTTATCTCTAGGACACAGCCGACGAACACTCGCAGTCCCGCTGCTGTCTTGTAGTTTGAGCTGCGTCCAGGTTTTTTATGTCCAGCACGCGGCCGACAAACACCGGTGTCCCGCTACGTTCTTGCATAGCTTGCGCTGCATCCACATTAGTTATCTCTAGGACACAGCCGACGAACACTCGCAGTCCCGCTGCTGTCTTGTAGTTTGAGCTGCGTCCAGGTTTTTGTGTCCAGCACGCGGCCGACAAACACCGGTGTCCCGCTACGTTCTTGCATAGCTTGCGCTGCATCCACATTAGTTATCTCTAGGACACAGCCGACGAACACTCGCAGTCCCGCTGCTGTCTTGTAGTTTGAGCTGCGTCCAGGTTTTTTGTGTCCAGCACGCGGCCGACAAACACCGGTGTCCCGCTACGTTCTTGCATAGCTTGCGCTGCATCCACATTAGTTATCTCTAGGACACAGCCGACGAACACTCGCAGTCCCGCTGCTGTCTTGTAGTTTGAGCTGCGTCCAGGTTTTTTATGTCCAGCACGCGGCCGACAAACACCGGTGTCCCGCTACGTTCTTGCATAGCTTGCGCTGCATCCACATTAGTTATCTCTAGGACACAGCCGACGAACACTCGCAGTCCCGCTGCTGTCTTGTAGTTTGAGCTGCGTCCAGGTTTTTATGTCCAGCACGCGGCCGACAAACACCGGTGTCCCGCTACGTTCTTGCATAGCTTGCGCTGCATCCACATTAGTTATCTCTAGGACACAGCCGACGAACACTCGCAGTCCCGCTGCTGTCTTGTAGTTTGAGCTGCGTCCAGGTTTTTATGTCCAGCACGCGGCCGACAAACACCGGTGTCCCGCTACGTTCTTGCATAGCTTGCGCTGCATCCACATTAGTTATCTCTAGGACACAGCCGACGAACACTCGCAGTCCCGCTGCTGTCTTGTAGTTTGAGCTGCGTCCAGGTTTTTTATGTCCAGCACGCGGCCGACAAACACCGGTGTCCCGCTACGTTCTTGCATAGCTTGCACTGCATCCACATTAGTTATCTCTAGGACACAGCCGACGAACACTCGCAGTCCCGCTGCTGTCTTGTAGTTTGAGCTGCGTCCAGGTTTTTTATGTCCAGCACGCGGCCGACAAACACCGGTGTCCCGCTACGTTCTTGCATAGCTTGCGCTGCATCCACATTAGTTATCTCTAGGACACAGCCGACGAACACTCGCAGTCCCGCTGCTGTCTTGTAGTTTGAGCTGCGTCCAGGTTTTTTATGTCCAGCACGCGGCCGACAAACACCGGTGTCCCGCTACGTTCTTGCATAGCTTGCGCTGCATCCACATTAGTTATCTCTAGGACACAGCCGACGAACACTCGCAGTCCCGCTGCTGTCTTGTAGTTTGAGCTGCGTCCAGGTTTTTTATGTCCAGCACGCGGCCGACAAACACCGGTGTCCCGCTACGTTCTTGCATAGCTTGCGCTGCATCCACATTAGTTATCTCTAGGACACAGCCGACGAACACTCGCAGTCCCGCTGCTGTCTTGTAGTTTGAGCTGCGTCCAGGTTTTTTATGTCCAGCACGCGGCCGACAAACACCGGTGTCCCGCTACGTTCTTGCATAGCTTGCGCTGCATCCACATTAGTTATCTCTAGGACACAGCCGACGAACACTCGCAGTCCCGCTGCTGTCTTGTAGTTTGAGCTGCGTCCAGGTTTTTTATGTCCAGCACGCGGCCGACAAACACCGGTGTCCCGCTACGTTCTTGCATAGCTTGCGCTGCATCCACATTAGTTATCTCTAGGACACAGCCGACGAACACTCGCAGTCCCGCTGCTGTCTTGTAGTTTGAGCTGCGTCCAGGTTTTTTATGTCCAGCACGCGGCCGACAAACACCGGTGTCCCGCTACGTTCTTGCATAGCTTGCGCTGCATCCACATTAGTTATCTCTAGGACACAGCCGACGAACACTCGCAGTCCCGCTGCTGTCTTGTAGTTTGAGCTGCGTCCAGGTTTTTTATGTCCAGCACGCGGCCGACAAACACCGGTGTCCCGCTACGTTCTTGCATAGCTTGCGCTGCATCCACATTAGTTATCTCTAGGACACAGCCGACGAACACTCGCAGTCCCGCTGCTGTCTTGTAGTTTGAGCTGCGTCCAGGTTTTTTATGTCCAGCACGCGGCCGACAAACACCGGTGTCCCGCTACGTTCTTGCATAGCTTGCGCTGCATCCACATTAGTTATCTCTAGGACACAGCCGACGAACACTCGCAGTCCCGCTGCTGTCTTGTAGTTTGAGCTGCGTCCAGGTTTTTTATGTCCAGCACGCGGCCGACAAACACCGGTGTCCCGCTACGTTCTTGCATAGCTTGCAGCTGCATCCACATTAGTTATCTCTAGGACACAGCCGACGAACACTCGCAGTCCCGCTGCTGTCTTGTAGTTTGAGCTGCGTCCAGGTTTTTTATGTCCAGCACGCGGCCGACAAACACCGGTGTCCCGCTACGTTCTTGCATAGCTTGCGCTGCATCCACATTAGTTATCTCTAGGACACAGCCGACGAACACTCGCAGTCCCGCTGCTGTCTTGTAGTTTGAGCTGCGTCCAGGTTTTTTATGTCCAGCACGCGGCCGACAAACACCGGTGTCCCGCTACGTTCTTGCATAGCTTGCGCTGCATCCACATTAGTTATCTCTAGGACACAGCCGACGAACACTCGCAGTCCCGCTGCTGTCTTGTAGTTTGAGCTGCGTCCAGGTTTTTATGTCCAGCACGCGGCCGACAAACACCGGTGTCCCGCTACGTTCTTGCATAGCTTGCGCTGCATCCACATTAGTTATCTCTAGGACACAGCCGACGAACACTCGCAGTCCCGCTGCTGTCTTGTAGTTTGAGCTGCGTCCAGGTTTTTTATGTCCAGCACGCGGCCGACAAACACCGGTGTCCCGCTACGTTCTTGCATAGCTTGCGCTGCATCCACATTAGTTATCTCTAGGACACAGCCGACGAACACTCGCAGTCCCGCTGCTGTCTTGTAGTTTGAGCTGCGTCCAGGTTTTTTATGTCCAGCACGCGGCCGACAAACACCGGTGTCCCGCTACGTTCTTGCATAGCTTGCGCTGCATCCACATTAGTTATCTCTAGGACACAGCCGACGAACACTCGCAGTCCCGCTGCTGTCTTGTAGTTTGAGCTGCGTCCAGGTTTTTTATGTCCAGCACGCGGCCGACAAACACCGGTGTCCCGCTACGTTCTTGCATAGCTTGCGCTGCATCCACATTAGTTATCTCTAGGACACAGCCGACGAACACTCGCAGTCCCGCTGCTGTCTTGTAGTTTGAGCTGCGTCCAGGTTTTTTATGTCCAGCACGCGGCCGACAAACACCGGTGTCCCGCTACGTTCTTGCATAGCTTGCGCTGCATCCACATTAGTTATCTCTAGGACACAGCCGACGAACACTCGCAGTCCCGCTGCTGTCTTGTAGTTTGAGCTGCGTCCAGGTTTTTTATGTCCAGCACGCGGCCGACAAACACCGGTGTCCCGCTACGTTCTTGCATAGCTTGCGCTGCATCCACATTAGTTATCTCTAGGACACAGCCGACGAACACTCGCAGTCCCGCTGCTGTCTTGTAGTTTGAGCTGCGTCCAGGTTTTTTATGTCCAGCACGCGGCCGACAAACACCGGTGTCCCGCTACGTTCTTGCATAGCTTGCGCTGCATCCACATTAGTTATCTCTAGGACACAGCCGACGAACACTCGCAGTCCCGCTGCTGTCTTGTAGTTTGAGCTGCGTCCAGGTTTTTTATGTCCAGCACGCGGCCGACAAACACCGGTGTCCCGCTACGTTCTTGCATAGCTTGCGCTGCATCCACATTAGTTATCTCTAGGACACAGCCGACGAACACTCGCAGTCCCGCTGCTGTCTTGTAGTTTGAGCTGCGTCCAGGTTTTTATGTCCAGCACGCGGCCGACAAACACCGGTGTCCCGCTACGTTCTTGCATAGCTTGCGCTGCATCCACATTAGTTATCTCTAGGACACAGCCGACGAACACTCGCAGTCCCGCTGCTGTCTTGTAGTTTGAGCTGCGTCCAGGTTTTTTATGTCCAGCACGCGGCCGACAAACACCGGTGTCCCGCTACGTTCTTGCATAGCTTGCGCTGCATCCACATTAGTTATCTCTAGGACACAGCCGACGAACACTCGCAGTCCCGCTGCTGTCTTGTAGTTTGAGCTGCGTCCAGGTTTTTTATGTCCAGCACGCGGCCGACAAACACCGGTGTCCCGCTACGTTCTTGCATAGCTTGCGCTGCATCCACATTAGTTATCTCTAGGACACAGCCGACGAACACTCGCAGTCCCGCTGCTGTCTTGTAGTTTGAGCTGCGTCCAGGTTTTTTATGTCCAGCACGCGGCCGACAAACACCGGTGTCCCGCTACGTTCTTGCATAGCTTGCGCTGCATCCACATTAGTTATCTCTAGGACACAGCCGACGAACACTCGCAGTCCCGCTGCTGTCTTGTAGTTTGAGCTGCGTCCAGGTTTTTTATGTCCAGCACGCGGCCGACAAACACCGGTGTCCCGCTACGTTCTTGCATAGCTTGCGCTGCATCCACATTAGTTATCTCTAGGACACAGCCGACGAACACTCGCAGTCCCGCTGCTGTCTTGTAGTTTGAGCTGCGTCCAGGTTTTTATGTCCAGCACGCGGCCGACAAACACCGGTGTCCCGCTACGTTCTTGCATAGCTTGCGCTGCATCCACATTAGTTATCTCTAGGACACAGCCGACGAACACTCGCAGTCCCGCTGCTGTCTTGTAGTTTGAGCTGCGTCCAGGTTTTTTATGTCCAGCACGCGGCCGACAAACACCGGTGTCCCGCTACGTTCTTGCATAGCTTGCGCTGCATCCACATTAGTTATCTCTAGGACACAGCCGACGAACACTCGCAGTCCCGCTGCTGTCTTGTAGTTTGAGCTGCGTCCAGGTTTTTTATGTCCAGCACGCGGCCGACAAACACCGGTGTCCCGCTACGTTCTTGCATAGCTTGCGCTGCATCCACATTAGTTATCTCTAGGACACAGCCGACGAACACTCGCAGTCCCGCTGCTGTCTTGTAGTTTGAGCTGCGTCCAGGTTTTTTATGTCCAGCACGCGGCCGACAAACACCGGTGTCCCGCTACGTTCTTGCATAGCTTGCGCTGCATCCACATTAGTTATCTCTAGGACACAGCCGACGAACACTCGCAGTCCCGCTGCTGTCTTGTAGTTTGAGCTGCGTCCAGGTTTTTATGTCCAGCACGCGGCCGACAAACACCGGTGTCCCGCTACGTTCTTGCATAGCTTGCGCTGCATCCACATTAGTTATCTCTAGGACACAGCCGACGAACACTCGCAGTCCCGCTGCTGTCTTGTAGTTTGAGCTGCGTCCAGGTTTTTTATGTCCAGCACGCGGCCGACAAACACCGGTGTCCCGCTACGTTCTTGCATAGCTTGCGCTGCATCCACATTAGTTATCTCTAGGACACAGCCGACGAACACTCGCAGTCCCGCTGCTGTCTTGTAGTTTGAGCTGCGTCCAGGTTTTTTATGTCCAGCACGCGGCCGACAAACACCGGTGTCCCGCTACGTTCTTGCATAGCTTGCGCTGCATCCACATTAGTTATCTCTAGGACACAGCCGACGAACACTCGCAGTCCCGCTGCTGTCTTGTAGTTTGAGCTGCGTCCAGGTTTTTTATGTCCAGCACGCGGCCGACAAACACCGGTGTCCCGCTACGTTCTTGCATAGCTTGCGCTGCATCCACATTAGTTATCTCTAGGACACAGCCGACGAACACTCGCAGTCCCGCTGCTGTCTTGTAGTTTGAGCTGCGTCCAGGTTTTTATGTCCAGCACGCGGCCGACAAACACCGGTGTCCCGCTACGTTCTTGCATAGCTTGCGCTGCATCCACATTAGTTATCTCTAGGACACAGCCGACGAACACTCGCAGTCCCGCTGCTGTCTTGTAGTTTGAGCTGCGTCCAGGTTTTTTATGTCCAGCACGCGGCCGACAAACACCGGTGTCCCGCTACGTTCTTGCATAGCTTGCGCTGCATCCACATTAGTTATCTCTAGGACACAGCCGACGAACACTCGCAGTCCCGCTGCTGTCTTGTAGTTTGAGCTGCGTCCAGGTTTTTTATGTCCAGCACGCGGCCGACAAACACCGGTGTCCCGCTACGTTCTTGCATAGCTTGCGCTGCATCCACATTAGTTATCTCTAGGACACAGCCGACGAACACTCGCAGTCCCGCTGCTGTCTTGTAGTTTGAGCTGCGTCCAGGTTTTTATGTCCAGCACGCGGCCGACAAACACCGGTGTCCCGCTACGTTCTTGCATAGCTTGCGCTGCATCCACATTAGTTATCTCTAGGACACAGCCGACGAACACTCGCAGTCCCGCTGCTGTCTTGTAGTTTGAGCTGCGTCCAGGTTTTTATGTCCAGCACGCGGCCGACAAACACCGGTGTCCCGCTACGTTCTTGCATAGCTTGCGCTGCATCCACATTAGTTATCTCTAGGACACAGCCGACGAACACTCGCAGTCCCGCTGCTGTCTTGTAGTTTGAGCTGCGTCCAGGTTTTTTATGTCCAGCACGCGGCCGACAAACACCGGTGTCCCGCTACGTTCTTGCATAGCTTGCGCTGCATCCACATTAGTTATCTCTAGGACACAGCCGACGAACACTCGCAGTCCCGCTGCTGTCTTGTAGTTTGAGCTGCGTCCAGGTTTTTTATGTCCAGCACGCGGCCGACAAACACCGGTGTCCCGCTACGTTCTTGCATAGCTTGCGCTGCATCCACATTAGTTATCTCTAGGACACAGCCGACGAACACTCGCAGTCCCGCTGCTGTCTTGTAGTTTGAGCTGCGTCCAGGTTTTTTATGTCCAGCACGCGGCCGACAAACACCGGTGTCCCGCTACGTTCTTGCATAGCTTGCGCTGCATCCACATTAGTTATCTCTAGGACACAGCCGACGAACACTCGCAGTCCCGCTGCTGTCTTGTAGTTTGAGCTGCGTCCAGGTTTTTATGTCCAGCACGCGGCCGACAAACACCGGTGTCCCGCTACGTTCTTGCATAGCTTGCGCTGCATCCACATTAGTTATCTCTAGGACACAGCCGACGAACACTCGCAGTCCCGCTGCTGTCTTGTAGTTTGAGCTGCGTCCAGGTTTTTATGTCCAGCACGCGGCCGACAAACACCGGTGTCCCGCTACGTTCTTGCATAGCTTGCGCTGCATCCACATTAGTTATCTCTAGGACACAGCCGACGAACACTCGCAGTCCCGCTGCTGTCTTGTAGTTTGAGCTGCGTCCAGGTTTTTTATGTCCAGCACGCGGCCGACAAACACCGGTGTCCCGCTACGTTCTTGCATAGCTTGCGCTGCATCCACATTAGTTATCTCTAGGACACAGCCGACGAACACTCGCAGTCCCGCTGCTGTCTTGTAGTTTGAGCTGCGTCCAGGTTTTTTATGTCCAGCACGCGGCCGACAAACACCGGTGTCCCGCTACGTTCTTGCATAGCTTGCGCTGCATCCACATTAGTTATCTCTAGGATACAGCCGACGAACACTCGCAGTCCCGCTGCTGTCTTGTAGTTTGAGCTGCGTCCAGGTTTTGTATGTCCAGCACGCGGCCGACAAACACCGGTGTCCCGCTACGTTCTTGCATAGCTTGCACTGCATCCACAATAGTTATTTCTAGGACACAGCCGACGAACACTCGCAGTCCCGCTGCTGTCTTGTAGATTGAGCTGCGTCCAGGTTTTTATGTCCAGGACGCGGCCGACAAACACCGGTGTCCCGCTACATTCTTGCATAGCTTGCGCTGCATCCACATTAGTTATCTCTAGGACACAGCCGACGAACACTCGCAGTCCCGCTGCTGTCTTGTAGTTTGAGCTGCGTCCAGGTTTTTTATGTCCAGCACGCGGCCGACAAACACCGGTGTCCCGCTACGTTCTTGCATAGCTTGCGCTGCATCCACATTAGTTATCTCTAGGACACAGCCGACGAACACTCGCAGTCCCGCTGCTGTCTTGTAGTTTGAGCTGCGTCCAGGTTTTTTGTGTCCAGCACGCGGCCGACAAACACCGGTGTCCCACTACGTTCTTGCATAGCTTGCGCTGCATCCACATTAGTTATCTCTAGGACACAGCCGACGAACACTCGCAGTCCCGCTGCTGTCTTGTAGTTTGAGCTGCGTCCAGGTTTTTTATGTCCAGCACGCGGCCGACAAACACCGGTGTCCCGCTACGTTCTTGCATAGCTTGCACTGCATCCACATTAGTTATCTCTAGGACACAGCCGACGAACACTCGCAGTCCCGCTGCTGTCTTGTAGTTTGAGCTGCGTCCAGGTTTTTTATGTCCAGCACGCGGCCGACAAACACCGGTGTCCCGCTACGTTCTTGCATAGCTTGCACTGCATCCACATTAGTTATCTCTAGGACACAGCCGACGAACACTCGCAGTCTCGCTGCTGTCTTGTAGTTTGAGCTGCGTCCAGGTTTTTTATGTCCAGCACGCGGCCGACAAACACCGGTGTGCCCGCTACGTGTGCTTGCATAGCTTGCACTGCATCCACATATGTTATCTCTAGGACACAGCCGACGAACACTCGCAGTCCCGCGGCTGTCTTGTAGTTTGAGCTGCGATCCAGGTTTTTTGACGTACCAGCACGGCGGCCGACATACACTGGTGTCCCACTACGTTCTTGCATAGCTTGCACTGCATCCACATATCAGTTATTTCTAGACATGCAGCCGACGAACACTCGCAGTCCTCGATGTGCGAGTCTTGTAGATTGAGCAGCGTCCAGGTTTTTTATGTCCAGACGCGGCCGACAAACACCGGTGTCCTGCCACATTCTTGCATCAGCTTGCGCTGCATCCACATTAGTTATCTCTAGGTATACAGCCGACGAACACTCGCAGTCACCAGACTGTCTGTCTTGTAGTTTGAGCTGCGTCCAGGTTTTGTATGTCCAGCACGCGGCCGACAAACACCGGTGTCTCGCTACGTTGTTGCATAGCTTGCACTGCATCCACATTAGTTATTTCTAGTGACACAGCTGACGAACACTCGCCAGTCCTGCTGCTGTCTTGTAGTATTGAGCTGCGTCCAGGTTTTTATGTCCAGGACGGGGCCGACATACACTGGTGTCCCAGCTACATTCTGGCATAGCTTGCGCTGCATCCACATTAGTTATCTCTAGGACACAGCCGACGAACACTCGCAGTCCCGCTGCTGTCTTGTAGTTTGAGCTGCGTCCAGGTTTTTATGTCCAGCACGCGGCCGACAAACACCGGTGTCCCGCTACGTTCTTGCATAGCTTGCGCTGCATCCACATTAGTTATCTCTAGGACACAGCCGACGAACACTCGCAGTCCCGCTGCTGTCTTGTAGTTTGAGCTGCGTCCAGGTTTTTATGTCCAGCACGCGGCCGACAAACACCGGTGTCCCGCTACGTTCTTGCATAGCTTGCGCTGCATCCACATTAGTTATCTCTAGGACACAGCCGACGAACACTCGCAGTCCCGCTGCTGTCTTGTAGTTTGAGCTGCGTCCAGGTTTTTTATGTCCAGGACGCGGCCGACAAACACCGGTGTCCCGCTACGTTCTTGCATAGCTTGCGCTGCATCCACATTAGTTATCTCTAGGACACAGCAGACGAACACTCGCAGTCCCGCTGCTGTCTTGTAGTTTGAGCTGCGTCCAGGTTTTTTATGTCCAGCACGCGGCCGACAAACACCGGTGTCCCGCTACGTTCTTGCATAGCTTGCGCTGCATCCACATTAGTTATCTCTAGGACACAGCCGACGAACACTCGCAGTCCCGCTGCTGTCTTGTAGTTTGAGCTGCGTCCAGGTTTTTATGTCCAGGACGCGGCCGACAAACACCGGTGTCCCGCTACGTTCTTGCATAGCTTGCGCTGCATCCACATTAGTTATCTCTAGGACACAGCCGACGAACACTCGCAGTCCCGCTGCTGTCTTGTAGTTTGAGCTGCGTCCAGGTTTTTTATGTCCAGCACGCGGCCGACAAACACCGGTGTCCCGCTACGTTCTTGCATAGCTTGCGCTGCATCCACATTAGTTATCTCTAGGACACAGCCGACGAACACTCGCAGTCCCGCTGCTGTCTTGTAGTTTGAGCTGCGTCCAGGTTTTTTATGTCCAGCACGCGGCCGACAAACACCGGTGTCCCGCTACGTTCTTGCATAGCTTGCGCTGCATCCACATTAGTTATCTCTAGGACACAGCCGACGAACACTCGCAGTCCCGCTGCTGTCTTGTAGTTTGAGCTGCGTCCAGGTTTTTGTGTCCAGCACGCGGCCGACAAACACCGGTGTCCCGCTACGTTCTTGCATAGCTTGCGCTGCATCCACATTAGTTATCTCTGGGACACAGCCGACGAACACTCGCAGTCCCGCTGCTGTCTTGTAGTTTGAGCTGCGTCCAGGTTTTTTATGTCCAGCACGCGGCCGACAAACACCGGTGTCCCGCTACGTTCTTGCATAGCTTGCGCTGCATCCACATTAGTTATCTCTAGGACACAGCCGACGAACACTCGCAGTCCCGCTGCTGTCTTGTAGTTTGAGCTGCGTCCAGGTTTTTTATGTCCAGCACGCGGCCGACAAACACCGGTGTCCCGCTACGTTCTTGCATAGCTTGCGCTGCATCCACATTAGTTATCTCTAGGACACAGCCGACGAACACTCGCAGTCCCGCTGCTGTCTTGTAGTTTGAGCTGCGTCCAGGTTTTTTATGTCCAGCACGCGGCCGACAAACACCGGTGTCCCGCTACGTTCTTGCATAGCTTGCGCTGCATCCACATTAGTTATCTCTAGGACACAGCCGACGAACACTCGCAGTCCCGCTGCTGTCTTGTAGTTTGAGCTGCGTCCAGGTTTTTTATGTCCAGCACGCGGCCGACAAACACCGGTGTCCCGCTACGTTCTTGCATAGCTTGCGCTGCATCCACATTAGTTATCTCTAGGACACAGCCGACGAACACTCGCAGTCCCGCTGCTGTCTTGTAGATTGAGCTGCGTCCAGGTTTTTTATGTCCAGCACGCGGCCGACAAACACCGGTGTCCCGCTACGTTCTTGCATAGCTTGCGCTGCATCCACAATAGTTATCTCTAGGACACAGCCGACGAACACTCGCAGTCCCGCTGCTGTCTTGTAGGTTGAGCTGCGTCCAGGTTTTTTATGTCCAGCACGCGGCCGACAAACACCGGTGTCCCGCTACGTTCTTGCATGGCTTGCGCTGCATCCACATTAGTTATCTCTAGGACACAGCCGACGAACACTCGGAGTCCCGCTGCTGCCTTGTAGGTTGCGCTGCGTCCAGGTTTTTTATGTCCAGCACGCGGCCGACAAACACCGGTGTCCCGCTACGTTCTTGCATAGCTTGCGCTGCATCCACATTAGTTATCTCTAGGACACAGCCGACGAACACTCGCAGTCCTGCTGCTGTCTTGTAGTTTGAGCTGCGTCCAAGTTTGTGATCTCCTCTTTGTCTCTCTGGAACTCCTCGTCCGGCCACGGATCGCCCCCCATCGATCACACCCGTCGTCTCTGGCGCCCTCTCCCCGTCGACTTACTTTCTCTTCCCGAAGATCTCCTCGACGACCTCAAAAGTTGCAGCCGGCCGGCATTGAACGTCCGGCAACGACAGAGGCGGGTCCCACCCTCGGCGCCGCTTGGCAAAAGTTGCCGAGAGCAGGTCTGTTTTCTCTATGTCTCCCTTCAAACCAGACCGCCAGTCGCTATACACCTTCCCAAGAAACACTCGACCCCAGGGGCAGCAAACCGTTTCCGAGCCCAGTCACTAGGTTCGAGGCTAGACTCTCACCGGCGTCCCTGCTAACCCTAACCGAGAGGACTGTGATTTCGATAGGCGCGAGGTTTCAAACAATGCTGGCGGCTAAATTCTCGTCTTTTCCCGCTGTAGTTTGTGTTTCATGGTGCACGTATTTTCCCGAGGTCATCGAGAAAGCATTGTAGCACATTCGAAAGAAGAAAAAAAAGCAATAAAAAATCTATAAACTATTTTTGTTGGGTACGCGCGCGACAGAACGAATGCGACTTGAATGTACAGTTCTAGTTTTTGTGTGTGTTTTTACAATAACTTTTGACGGCTCCGCTTGATTCGCCGCAAGACAAACGACAAAGCGCTTAGCTGTCAAAAATAAATTACAACAGAAGAGAGCCGGAAGGCATGCATTTTTCACGCTCACAAATAACGTGTTTACCGGTGGACAGGACTACGGACATACAATTTAGAAAGTGTTAACATTCGAACTATATATTGTACGTACCACACGATGCAGCGTTATCCGAAAAGAATTTATTTGAGAAAGATCTCAAATAACACAGTCACAGTCGACGACAGTCACATCTTGACGATCGGACGGAATCCAAGATAACTTCGTTTTGGGGCACGTTTCGTGGAGAGCTTCCTTTTTCACAACAGCACCAAGTCAAAGGAACGAACGCGACTGACCCGTTTCCCACCCCAACCCGGACAACTATTTTTGGAGATGACTGAGGATTCGACGCGGATTATCTCTGGGAGGGGAGAACAATGTTCGCAAAATCGCGTCTAGGGTCGTTCGACGTCCTTCACCTCCTTCGTTAACCGTGAATGTCAAGCCGAAAAGCTTGAATAGCAGGCACTTACCAGCCTTATTTCTCACAATGGAAGATAACACAGAAAGGGTACGCAGCACGCATAAAAAAAATTAAGTGGAAACTTTCAAGACGGGCGAGAAAACGTCGAATGCAAAAACACAGGTAGAGAACCGCGCTGAGCGGGCCTTCACAGTCCCATGAGAGTGGCAGAAACTTTCTAGCTGATAGAGGGCGCGAGAGTCGCACTAGCCGCAGTCAGCAACATGGCGGCGGCCTAAGAAGCGTTTTTTGGAAGATCGATTCGAACCGACTTTAGACGGTCCACCAAGATCGCTTTCTCAAAAAATCGCGCTGTGATTTACTACAGGTGTGTGGCTAGTGGGTACAAGCATGGAGTTAAAATATCAACGGATAAACTTACCTTAATAAAATGGCAGTTAGGGTTGGTTGATTATCCCCTTCAAAGCGCCCAACTATACAAGGTCAATAAGAAAGGGGACGAAACCTGGGCGCCCTGTTTGCATAAACTTTATTATTGTCCTTTTGTAATTTTGGCGCTCCAAACACAATAAACTTGCAGCGATAAAAAAACAAAACCAGAAACACTTTCGGGGTTTATTTGCTGTTTGGGCTGCCGAAAGATGGCGCAACGTGAAACACGAGAGTATGCGGCGCGTATGATCATCTCCGTACCGTGAGATATCTATGTTGTTGTATTGAGTTTTCTTTTATTTTTTCATGAAGTATTGCACTTTCAGAATTGTAGATGAAAAAGACGTGCGCCGGCATTGTGAAAAGTTGCCTCAAATAGACTGCTAGGCCCCTAAACTCGGCGGCGTCGCCGCCTTCGCGCTTTCCACATCTGTCGGCGGTAGATAAAATTATGCGAGCACGGTAATGAAGTCGTCTGCAAATACCGCTGTAAATAGCCTAAAACGTTGTTTTCTTTTTTGAACGAGGTAACTTCATCCGTTGATATTTCACTCCAAGCTTCCACCACCTAGCCGCACCTCTATAGTAAATTGCGGAGCAATAAGTTAAGAAATCTATTTTTGTTGACCATATGAAGTAGGTTTGAAGTGTAAGTGTATTTGCAGTATAGTCTTCCCGCAGCTCATCAAACCTCTGGGTGGCCAAAGCTTGGACATAAGCCGTGTGGATATCTGAATGTCACCAGATACGAGCACATACACATCGAAGGCCGAAGATACGCAAAATGTAACTACACCTGTCCACTGTTACGGAATGAGCACCCCCCTTTTATTCCAACTTCATTCCGGGAACAAAAGTTTCCGATAATTTTATTTCTTTCAAATCTTAGGAATGTAGGATCGAGGCCCATCCAACATCACCCGGAATAACGAAGGCTTCCGACCGTCCCTCTCTTCCCCCATCGAACGTCATCACATTCGGATGGCGACAACTCAGGAATTAGAACCGAACACGACTACCGAGCGTCCGTCGACAACTTAATTGGACACGAGTTCGAGCCGAGCACTGACGTAGGACTCGTATCCAATCTGTGTATTCTTTTGATCTCACTGTGATGACGTCAAAACCTTGTTGCCCAGGGTTTGTTTCTCTTAGGCGATGTTGCCCCATTCCCTCTTCTGGGACGAGCTGAACCTTTCCATTTTCTTTTCGTAATTCCCATCCGTGAAAAATGGCACTTGACAGCTGCTCAGTGTAGCGGAAAAAGAAGCATAAAGCAGACGTTAGCAAACACATAGACAACTGCACAAAAAAAATATATATATATATGGGACGAAGCTTATGCTTCGCCTTCAAGAGTGAAATTTAATAGCTGAATATAAATCGCCGATCGTTCCTAAGCCGTGGAAGCGTGTTTGCGTGGCGTAGTCAGCATTCCTCGAGTCGCAGCCGTGCGGCG
>JAZHYW010016579.1:0-26898 GCA_037355805.1 Ixodes ricinus
TTCATCAGACGCCACAATGGGAACGGGATGCTAGTGTTGTATCCAAGTCTTAATAGTCAATTTAGCATCAGAGTGGCTGGAAGATTCAACGTCGAAGTAGGTAGTTTCAGGAGCAATTGAGTCCAGATGGTCAGCTATCTCATTTCTGGGTAAGCCAATGTGAGGGGATCCGTTTTACTTGCAGGTTATAGAGATGAGGGACAAGTAGACGACCCAGACTAATTACACTACAAACCAAATCGGAATGATCGCCTTTGCTGCAGTCGATATTTTGCACCGCATACCGAGAGTCTGCCGTCCAAAGCCAGTTATTTGGTGTCTGTCGCGATGAAGAGCTGCGTGGATTCCACTCAGCTAAGGTGTCATCGAGGACATGGAATGGTCGAACCGTCCGACCATGAGTGGAATTCTGAGGGGATGTTATCAGCTGCAGGCGCGACATTACGAATGAATTCGACAGAGCCATCATTATAGAATGCTATAAACGAAGAACAAGGAGACGCCATCATCTCCCTCTGTCAGGTTCACTAACCACACAGGGAAGGCGTGAGTTTCCGTGGAAACCCGGGATGTCCTCGTAGATGGCGAGGAGAACGGGCGTAGGGTGTGAAGCCGACAGCCTCAAGTAGAGAGGTGCAGTGACCGCCTACTGTGAAAAATGTGACGCTTTTATCATGTCAGAAGAGCGAGACACGCTGTTCGACTCAGCAAGTCGAACTAGATCTTGAAAAGCACGGTTGACAGCGAATAAAGCTAGCTCAGCCTTCTCGGCCCTGTCCACGTTGCCTCGATTTGAGAACAGCCGAAGGGAAACCGACAGCCATTCTTATTCCGACCGGTGGCAACGTTTCAGTCTATCCCATAGACATAATGTTGGAGGGAAATATGGCGCGGTATAAAGGATGCGGGAAAGATTAAGCGCCCGGTGCATGCATAGTAGGCTTTAGGGGCCGATCCCCACTGAAGTGCACGAAGTAGACGAATAAGAGATCTCACATTGTCGTCTGATGTACGAGGTTCATAACGTGCCAACGTTACCATGGTCGGGAATCAAGGAACAGCCAAGTATCGATAGTTACGCACGCGTACTCGAGTCTCACACAAAGTAAGCCGCGGAAATCCGTGACGGAAATGGCGTCTGGAGCCAGCGAGCACCGCTGTTTTTCGCACTGGGAGACTGCTCGTCTGTGGTCTTCTAGCATGTTTGCAAGACGCGCGAGGCATGTTTGCATCAAGGGACGTAGAATGCGTCTACCAGAATGGGAAGCCCACAAACGGAGCGTCATCTGCATAAATGATAATACCACTAGGATGTGGTGATTTATGCATGCATAAAGTTATTGTCATGACGATGTTAAATAGTACTGGACTAAGGCAACAACTTAAGGTCTGCCTTGTGTCTTCCGCCAGCAGGCGACTGGACCACGGAAGACGTCAGGACTTTGGCGGTCCAAGAGTTGTCAATGCCTGCCAAAATGAAGTTCGTGAACAAAGAGCTCGCCAAGGGGTACACAGACATACCTTGGCAGACCATCAAGGGCATCAGGGGGCGGAAGTTGTACAGGGACGTTGCTACAGCAAGAGCAGATGCGACGCAGGCTACCTCGACCAGACACCGGAGTTCCTGCACAGATCAAGCCCCCCACTGCCACTCCAGGGGGGACACTACCATCAGCTTCAAGAGTCCTCCAGCCCGCAGACGGACGTACCCTCAACACCCGTCACCGCACCACGACCACAGCGGCGAAGCGGGAGATCCATGACATCGGTCTCCAACCCCGATCACCCCCGAGAAATCCCCCCTACACCAGAAGAAAGGCCCTGGACAGATAGAGACACTGAGGCGCTCGTGCTGTGCGAGCTACAGGCACCTCTGTGCATGCGCGGAGACGAAGAGCTCGCTGCTTTGATGCCACACAGAACATGGCACAGCGTCCGGGACCATCGCCAGACGCCCCAGTACGCGGAGGCGATGCGCAGGGAGCTCGACAGGCGACGAGGAAAGGATTTGTCACCCTCACCCCACAGCTTCATCACCTCGTGGCCACTCGCCAGACGCCCTGCCAACTGTCATCGTTCCTGCTCCCTCTGCTGACTCCATCATCGCAG
This sequence comes from Ixodes ricinus, assembly GCA_037355805.1. NCBI lineage: Eukaryota > Metazoa > Arthropoda > Arachnida > Ixodida > Ixodidae > Ixodes > Ixodes ricinus. Next base: position 2,110 of record JAZHYW010016579.1, read on the forward strand.
AGGTCACACCTAGCATCGAGACCGCTAACTCTCCTCCACCAGCAGAGTTCAACCTGCACGCGCGGTGGACCGTCTCGGAACTGACGGCACTGGCCAGGGCGGAGATCACCTGTGGAGACCAGACCTCACATGAACCTTGCTCTTGCCAGGACATTTACCACCCGGTCCTGGCAGGGAATCACAGGGCAGCGAAATACACGCCGGTACAAGGAGATCCTGGAGACCTTGAAGGCGGCGGCACGCGAGCAACCGGTCCCTCGGCAACCGGTGCCCATCCAACCGGTCGACGCCGGACCTGTCCCGTGTGCGTCCCCAGCCTGAACCAGGATCCACTGTCACCATCGCTCAAGGGTTGCTGGACCCCATCAAGATAAGAGAGGAACTGCGGAGAGGTGGCATCAACAGCGCCAGCCTCGAGGAAGCACTTTCCAACCGACCAGCAGGGATGGCCGAGGTCAACATCATCATGACTCACTTTAACGTCTCATCAGCGAGGAAGGGGGCACCGGGGGCAGGAAGAAGAAAGAAGCGACCTCCAGCCAAGAACCGCAACCAGCGCCGTCGGGAGCGCTACGCAGAGCATCAGCGTCTGTACACGTCTGGGACCTAAGGTGTTGGTCGACGAGTTGCGGCTGGACGGGGCTGACCCGGCAGTCCTCCTCGGGGAGCTCCACCGGGTTTACGACCCCCTCATGTCCACGCCATCAAAACCGGTAGACAGGGTCCTAACATCCGACCCCGCACTAAACATAGAGGTGGAGCCGTTCACCGGCGGAGAGCTCCGGGGAGTGCTTAAGGACACCGGCGCGAAGACTGCCCCCGGCCCAGATGGCCTAACCTTAAAGGAGGTGGCCAAGATTCCACCAGCCATCCTCGCCATCATCTTCACTAACTGGTTGGCCTTCGCCACACTGCCTGACGAACTGAAGGTCGCCAAGACTGTTTTCATCCCCAAGTCCCGCTCGGCCACTACCGGGGGGACTTCCGTCCCATCACCATCTCATCCATCCTACTGCGCCTTTACACCAGGGCGCTGCTCCGGCGGTTCTCACAAGACCACGAATTCCATGAACTCCAGGGTGGATTCGGGGACGACCGGAGCGCATCATCTAACATAATCATTCTTCAGGCACTCATGAAGGCGAGGAAGCAAGCCCGGCAAAGCTTCTTTAGCCTGAGCCTCGACGTCCGGAAGGCTTTCGACACGGTCAGTCATCAACGCCATCATTGAAGTCCTCACAGGAAGGGGACTGCCACCTCACTACATCGAGGTGGTTCGTGACCTCTACGCCGGTTCATCTACATCATTCTGGTCAGGGGGATCACGGACGGTGTTAGGGTTCCCGTTAGACAGGGGATTAAGCAAGGGGATCCCCTGTCGCCCTTTCTGTTTAACTGCGTTCTGGACCCCCTGCTCATGAACCTCAACCGCGACTCAGCCGGCCTGGACGTCGGGGACTCCACCATCGGGGCACTCGCCTTCGCCGACGACCTCATCCTCACCTCATCGAGTTACGAAGGTCTTAAATCCCTCCTGAAGTCCACCGAGGAGTACCTGGCCGAGGTGGGCCTTCTCCTCAACCCAGCCAAAACCATTTTCTTCGGCTGGAGGGCATCCTCGGTGGCAATCACCTACGACCTCCCATCAATCACCGTGGCGGGCACCCCCGTTCATTCAACACCCATTAACTCACCCATCCGATACCTTGGTATCGACTTTTTCATCAACAAGCGGCCGGTCGTTCATTCTCAACATGCCGAAGACGACCTCACTCTCATCGAATCATCGTCGCTCAAACCATTTCAGAAGCTGCGCTGCATCAACACCCTCATCATGCCCAAATATCTATACGCAGCTTCTTCCATCTTGGGCTCATCCGGAGACTCAGCCGCCATCGACAAATCACTCCGCATCCGCATCAAAACATTACTCCATCTCCCATTGTCATTTCCTAACACACACATGCATCTCGCAGCACGGGATGGGGGGCTCGGATGCCTAAACATAGAGAGGGTGGCCCAGGAGGTGCAGCTGAAGGCCCTGGCTCGGCTGGTTCGCCTGGGCAACAGGGCCGTCGACCACCTCCTCAACACCACACTGGGACCCTACCACTGCCGCCTCGCCTCCCAGCTGCGAGTGCCACCCGACCTCACCGACGCCAAGGAACTGGCCGCCGCCCTTGGACAGTCCAGAAAGGAGTGGTGGAGGGACACCCAGGCGCCATACAAGAACAGGGACCTGTTCGCCCATCAAGATCAGGCCCTTGGTAACACATGGCTTCAGCATGACTCAAGGCACCTCAAGGACGGGGATCGTATCAAGGCGTTGCGTCTGCGGACCAACACCTACCCGACCAACGCCTTGCTCCATCTTCACGACGCGGACCCGTCCGCCCGACTGTGCAGGAGGTGCCACCAGTCATTGGAAACTCCATTTCATATCCTCCAGGAGTGCTCATCCATCAAACTCCCGAGGATGGAGCGCCATAACTTCATCTGCAAGCAAGTATGCCGGCTTGTGAGCAAACATAATCCACGAGGCAATCATCCACACCGAACAACTCATCACGAGCCCGGAGGGCGTCCGGCTCAAACCTGACATCATCATCTCAGACGGCGACAGGATCATCATCGCTGACGTCGCCGTCTCATGGGACGATCGTCCACAGTCATTGCAGAGGATGTGCGACTCCAAGAGCGCCAAGTACGACTGCCTGCGACCACTGTACCCTGATAAGGTCGCGTCGGTAGTCGGCTTGGCGTTCGGAGCCCGCAGCATGCTCTGCACGGGAACCGTCCGGGGAGGAGCCAGTCTAGGGATCCCCAAGTGGGACATGGCCTGGCTCGCTTCACGTGCCCTGGTCGGTTCCCTCATCTGCCTCAACAGATTCATGAAGGCATAGCTCCATCACTCATCTGGGTTGGTTGGGACGTTCACCCACCACCCTTTTTCTTTCATTTTTTTTTGAATTTTTTGCGCACGCTCGGCATACTTGCCAGCGGGCTTTGCAGTTCCTGCGTTTTGTTCGTGTTTTGAATTGTGTTACTTCTACTGGTAGGCTTGGCCGATTTTTGAAGGAGTTCCGGAGTTTTAGTTTTCTCGTTTTGTTCTTTTCAATTTTTTCCATTCCGGGCAGAGTACGCACACTAGCGGTTCTGTCTGGAACAAGGGCAGGAGATGTCAATTGAACTGTAGCACTGCTGCACTGCCTTTGCCATCCAGGCAAGCCGACTCTCCTCCACACATCTTCTCCGTTATTTCCGAACTACCGCCTTCGGCGGAAATTTATTGTAATAACCAAGGATACAGTGAATGCACGGCTACTGTAAGCTTGCCAAGCAAACACTAATTGTCCTGCCGCTCAGAAACACTTGGACATATTTGAGCATTCCTCCTGTTATGCCATGGTGATTCAAGCAGGCAAGAACTACATCATAAGGAACCGAGTCAAAGGCTCGTACAACATCAAGAAACACTGACAAAGCAATGTCTCCTCGTGAATGAGCGTCTTCCAATGCTGATGTAAGGCTCGCAATACAGTCAGCAGTGCAGCGTCTATTTCTGAATCCTGTGAGTTCTGATGGCAGTGCTTTGATATCGTCAACGCACCACAGGAGACGCGTAAGCACCAAGCATTCCAGAAGTCTTCTAGCACGCGAGGTCAAACATATTGGGTGCGTGGTACGATGACAGTTCCAACGAAGGCTTGCCTCGTTTTGAAAGGGGGTTACTACAGCATGCTTCTAACTCTTTCGGAAGGATGCCAGTAGTCCACGCCAAATTTAAGCGTTCGAGCAAGACGACGCGTGACTCATCACTCAAGTTACGCAATGTTTTACAAGTATACTATTAGACCCAGGAGCAGCTGTGGCGATTGCATTTCCTAAGAGCCGCTTCCAGTTCCGACATGACGAAAAAAATTATTCAGACTCTGCGGACTTTGTGCACGACCAGTCACGTGATCGAGGATATAAAGATCCAGAAGGAGATGGTGTGCAATAAAGCGTACCTCAAAATCATGAGCAAGTCGTGATATTTCAAGGCGAGTTTTCAGACTGAGGGCGATGAACAGATCTCGAGGTGTTGGAGAGCCGGCCATATCTCTCAGTAATTTGTAGATCTTTGGCTTAGGTGTACATGAAGTTAATGGACGAGTAAAACTGACGAAATTGTCGACGACGAAGTGCGCGAGTACGCCGGCGTAAAGCTGACGTAACACGATCACAGCCTACCCAATGAGGGGTTTTTCCAGATCAGCGCGCATGGCGCTGATTGCGGCGGCGTACTGCACTGAGCGTACAGACTTCAAATCCGGGAAGGTTGATATATCTTTTAAGATATATTAGATGTGGATTGAACAAGACATGCAGGAATGGCTTTTAGGGCCGGTTGCACCAACGCCGCTTAGCGAAAAGCGGAGCTTAGCCGGGAACCTAAGCTAAGTTTCGGTTTCGTTCGGTTGCACCAAAATCGCTTATCGCTAAACCTAGCACTAAACTACGCTTATCTTGAGCGCTCAACATTGGGCGCTTTTCTTTTGCTTGTTTCTTAATCCTGGATTATAAACATGGCGGCTGGTTTGTGGCGGTCGACGCGGTGGACGAAATTGGTTGTACAAAGTGTTTTAGGCCACAACAGCGTGAGAGTCTCGACAGAATGGCCTTCGATTGTGACAAGGATGCAAAATATTGTCTCGTGAAGTGTTTATCGACCCCTGTTTTCAAGCTGGCTCTCAACTCTCGGTGCGTGTTAGCCCTAACCGAGATCCGCACGGAGCTGTGGGGCTCACGTCTGTCTTCCCGTTGGTTTTTCTGTCAACGAGCTTGTTCGTATGTACGTACTGATTTTCGCATAACTGTAACGTATTGCTATTTAACACCTTGTTAATTTCTGCTTGCAAAGCATATCCTTTAATCCGATCGGTGCGTTGAATAGTAGCCGTACATGATCTCGGCCATCAGCTGATTGTCGACACTTCTGCCGTTTGCATCAGATTGCGGTGCATTTAAATAATAAAACTGCGAAAATTCAATTTCTTTAGTTTTGAGACAACCTTCAGTGAATTTTCCTTGTCTCGCGAGTAGAATCTCTTCAGAAAACTGCGTTCTATAACCGCAACTTTTCTGGTGATCGTGCTTTTTAGAAATGTTTTGCTTTATATCTTTTATTCGTGGCGACGACAAATCGTAACGACTTGCGAGATTCGTTCAGCGCTGTATTGGGGCAGGCTGGGGCAGGTGATGCGAAGAGGCGACCGTTCTCGTCGGCACGATGTGATGTACTAGTGGGAGTTTTCGTACTTCGAAGTCTGCCGCCGTCTATTTGTATGAACTCAAGATCTGCCTATTATCACTCGCGAACAAGCTTCTGGTTCTCTATCAGCAGGAATAAAAAAATATGGTTCTGGGCGACCTTTGCGTGTTCAATAATTGACAGTTTGTATGATCATCAAGGGATCTACCAGTAGTATCGCTTTGATGTATTGATAGTTATACCTTCTTTCTTTGTCACTAAAGCAAAATATACGTAGTTCCATTACCAAAGGGTTTGACACAATCAGTTCAACGACGGTACAGTGCAGTTCTGTCACCTTGCTGATAGCAACGAGTACGGTCGATGCAAGCTCTCGACGACTTCTATTCGACGATTTCCGGGCATTTTCGCAGCTGCCGTGGCGAGTTCGTCACTGTTTTGAACTTCATCGGTCTCAGGCATGACTTGATTTCAGTAGTCATCTTACCTGCCTACTTATTCTCGATGATGTTTTGTCTTCAGCGATGTAGCGAGTAGAGAGTCCTCGCGTTCGGTGAGATTTGGGGCCCCCGATGGCTCCGTTATCTCAAAATGTGAGCACGAAAACTTCTGTCACTGTCAAAATATTCTGTTATCAACCGATATTAAACACACAATCACAGATGTAAAGAGCATTCGTGTTTATTTAAAGCGTTGACTCCTGTTTTTGAAAGTTAAGCGAAAAAATGATTGAATTTGGAGACCTTTAATTCGTTACTCACCGAAGAAATACAGCGAAAAGCAGACGCCAACAACTGCTCCTACGGCAGTTTTTTTTTTTTGTTCACATCACGTGATTCCTTTTCGCCAATCGTATTCATCCCTCTGAGCGTTCCCTAGTTCGCTCTGTTTGTCCCTACATTCCCTACGCAAATCCAGCGTTTAGCTAGGGGCGCGTCTGTAAAGCCGGGTTAACGTTGGTGCAACCGGAATTTAAACCCGTGCTTATCCGAGCTCGGCTTAGGGCGCTAAGCCGCCTTAGGAAAAGAGCCGCTTTGGGTTAAGGTAAGCGACGTTGGTGCAACCGGCCCTTAGTGTTTCTTCTGAAGGCTCAAGGAAGCGAAAATGTTCGCGACATACGTCCCAATATGTTCCAATGTATTGACGACGTGGGAGGCTGCCCACTTCGGGAGTACTCATCAAAATTAAAAGATGGTGGCTTCCACGTGTGTCCGCATCCAACGACCAGTAAACGTCTAGATCTGCGGAAGCGAGACTATAAGATCAAGCACGCTAGGTTCTCCGTGATGACCAAAAAATGTGGGAGAGTCGTGCTTCGGAATAATCAAATCTGTTCATTCAATCTCATCTCCGATAGCCGTACACCGCGAGGCGTCGTACGTTTACTACCCCAGAGAGGATGGTGTGCGTTGAAGTCTCCGCAAATAAGGAGACGACCAGGAAATTGAAGACGTAGTCTGCGAATGCACTGCGCATCAAAGCGACCAGAAGGACATTAATATACAGACACAATGGTCACCTTAAAGTAGCGAAATATGATAGTGCATGCTGAAAATTTAGCTGTCTTTGTACGCGAATGAGACACATCCTCTGCAGCTTTTGCAGCACACTAGAGCGAACAAAGAGTGATGCTCATTACGAGCTGTTAGGCACGGCTGCCGCGCTGGGTAATGGACATTCGGCTTAAAGGGGCCCTGCAATCATATTTAAGCGTCTACCTTTTTTGCGGTTTCCACGTCTCTTGGGGTTCGGGCAAGCCAGCGGGCACAGAGAGAGTAACTAAATATCAGTGCGTCATATTTTAACCGGACTACACGGAAACCTCCTCCACCCACGAGGGCGACCCGCGTTGCCGAAAACGTGCGATATGTGACGTCTTAGGTTTTGGCCTTAGTACTGGTCAGAGCCGCTAAAAGCTTTTTGTTTAGTCGAGATACAAAATATAAGTGTCACGAACCATTTCACTTATGTATGAAAGTCGTTTTTGTTCAGTATTTTAGATCAGAAAAGAAACAAATGCAGTTTATAAAGTACGGAAACAAGAAATGACCCGTCGATATACCCGCCACAAAGCGGCGGAAAAAACGGCGCATACTAGAAAGGGCTAGTGGGATGAGACACCGACGAACGGCGAGCGTAGAAAGGTGCCGGGTGTACGCGGCGGCGCTGCGGTCGTATACCGGCTCGAGGATCCGACTGGTTCCGAGTGTTCCGATCAGGCCTTCGGCGCGGGCCTTGCTGGCGATTTGCCAATTTGGCGGTATGGCAGCGCGAAGTGGCTCCCGTTCTGAACTCATCTTTACCCCGTGTTTGCTGTCGTTTGAGGCCAATGAAGTGTTATGCCGAAATAGTCTTTAATCGCGCAGCAAATGCAATGCGAGCCGCCGTGGCCGCCCGCTTCATACAGCCTATCCAACACATGCTTTAGTGGCGCCCTCTCGAGCCGTCGACACGGAGTGCGGCAGCCGTGAACGCTCGATGATCTCACTACCCCTCCTCTAGTTCACGGCCACTCAAGCCAGGACCTACGACGTCATGAAGGAGGTTATTTTTTGCTTGTTTTTGTAATTCTAATTCGCCTATAACTTTTAAAATAAAGGGAAATTAAAGAAAAGAAAAGTTTCATTAAGCTACTGAGTTCAGTGCGCTCAGGTTCGGTGCAAATTAAAAACCAGTCAAAAAGTTGTTGCAGGGCCCGTTTAATAAGAAAGCTATGTCTGAGGTGGCATTTCGAAATTCCAAAGATAGGCACCCGGGCTGAGATGATAATTATAGTACAATTAAATGCAAAGGTGCAAGCGAGCTGGACAAGAATGACGAAAATAATCCCTGGAGAAGGGGAACAAGAGGGAAAAAGGACAAACACAAGGCTGAGATGAATTTTTTACTGCAACTCTGCTAATTTATGAGTGATGCTGCGAGTGTTCTATTGTAATATAGATGGCCAAGAAGTCATAAAATAAAACTGAGTAGAGTATGAGCTTTCATCGAAGAAAACATTCGACCAGAGGCTCTATGATTGCGATAAAATGCAGGAGCTGTTTTGCCCAAAAATACTGTACAAAATGTCCCCCCGCAAAAAAAAATATATATATATATATATATATATATATATTATTTTTATATATATATATATATATATATATATATATATATATATATATATATATATATACAGGGTGTTTCACGAAAGGTGGACAAATTCGATATTGCGAGAACTACGCGTCGCACCAAAAAAAGGCTTGTGTCGTTTTTGGACCTGGGCCAGGGGCCTATTTAGGGAAATTATTAAAGTCCGAGATAATTATATTGTTAATTATTTTTGCGTAATTAACTTTTTAATATTGGGTTTAAGGGCATGGTCTTAATGATAAAATTGCTTAGCATCATCAAAAAACACTAAATCGACAAACTGCAGAACGATAAAAGGCACGTGAAGCATTTTACGGCGTTCTGAAAAACAGTACAAATTCGACGGGTTTCTAAGTTTCGGTTTGTTATTGGAGCGCATCTCAGCCCCGGCGGCACTGCGCCCCGTGGAGAGAAAGTGCAACCAGCCTCTGCTATGTCGCGCGATGACAGCGCAGCAGAGGTTAGATGCACTATCTCTCCACGGGGCCGCGGTGCTGCGGGGGCCGAGATGCGCTCCGAAAGCAAACCGAAACTTAAGAACCCGTCGAATTTGTACGGTTTTTCAGAAAGCCGTAAAATGCTGCGCGTGCCTTCTATGGTTCTGCAATTTGTTGATTTAGTGGTTTTCGGTGACGCTGAGCAATTTTCTAATTGAAACTATGCCCTTAGACACAATATTAAAAAAGTTAATTACGCAAAAATAACTAACAATATAATTCCCAGGACCAAAAAGACACAAGCCCTTTTTATTTGCGACGCATAGTATTCGCAATATCGAATTTGTTCATCTTCCGTGAAACACCCTGTATATATATATATACTACAGGGTAGTTTTTAGCTTTAAGATTAACTATACGTAGCCGAACACTCATTCTCTGCAAAAAAAGGTTGCACTGGAGGTCCGAACCCGGTGCCGAAGTTTAAGCCCGAACCGATATCTTATTCAAAAGTTATGGCTGTACAACACTAGAGCGCAGGACACAAGCGCGCCGATATTAGACCGCCGACAGTAGAGTGCCACGACGTTAGCGCGCGCGACACGAGAGCGCAGGGACGTTAGATCGCGCGACTCGAGAGTGCAGCGACAAGAGTTTTAGAATAGCGTAAAGAACATAGCGTCAGCACTGCGTTCCACGCACGCAAGCTGTCGACGAAACGTTACGGAGCGCGTCGAACGCGCAGTTCTAGCACAGCGGAAAGCATACGCAGCCGTAAAGACTTGCAGCGCCATCTAGATGTCCTCCTGCAAACTGCTTAAAACAATCCAAGGTGGGTATTCGGTAAAGCCATTCCAACGCCGCGAATCTGCTCGCTTTACTACGAAGTGCGTGAATCTCTTTACGGGTGCCTGGTTGTGAACGTGTTTTGTCCTTTCTTTAAGGACTGTGTGACCAGCAGTTCGATCTATGGTTCGCTCCAGTGTGTTGTGGGATCCCTGGCTTCGTCATTTTCTTGGAAGCATGCAAGCAATAGGTCGCACCGCTCGCGTACCGGCCGCACGGTAAACACCTTTTTGAGTTCGACGGCGTCGCCAACGTTCTTGGCTACCGACACTCATCTTTGTGGGCGCTCTAAAGGGTTCGTCGCGTTGATTTCTTTGAGGAGGTTGTGGGTCGCCTGTCAATACCGTCCGATCAGGCCGAGTTCCACTCGCTCCGATGAAGTCACATAGGGAAGCGCTACCATTGGGAAAAGTTTTAATCTGTACTTAAACTCAGAGTCCGATGAAGAGGAGGGCCAAGGCTGTCTATACTCCGTTTCACTTTAAAGGGGTCATGAAACGATTTTCCTACTTCTTCCTCCTTAGCTTTAATCCTCAACTCAAATGCGAATTGTGAAATCACGTCGTCGTGACATTCTTCGGCACCGGTGCGATGACTCCTAGCTTCCACCGTGCTTTTTATGCACACCATAGAACTTGTCATTCGCCAGTGACGATAAGTTCCGTCAGGGCACTCATTGGTCACGAACGCGAATCCAAATATTCGTCGACGGATTGATTGTTGACGAGCGCATACGTCCGAGTGACGCAGTTCTCGTGTCCAATGCGTGAGCTGGGCTCGGCTGACGTCAGGTTGGCACCGCTGACGCGCTTTGGGAACCGCGGATGTATCATAATGAAAAGGCGGAGAGCTTTCGAAGGAAAGAAGGTACAAAATAGTCCGCTATATTTTCAAATGTTCGTGCCGAAAAGCTGCCTTTTGACTTTCTACCCTCTTTCTTTTGGCCAACTAAACGATATGCGATTAGTAAAGTCCCAATTTAAAATCATTTATCCCAGCCCAGAATAGACCATTTGCTGTCTTACCCAAGCATCAAGGAGAATTCAGGCATTGGTGTTCCACGCGCCACACGCGCACGCCTTTCCTGTATAAAAGATTCGAAGTAAATAACCAAAAGAAAGCATTGACGAAGGCGCGTGCAAGATGCCATTTGTTTTAGGTTTTTGCTTAGGAAAAGTTACTACTGCTGAGGCCAGCACGTGCGGCGCGTGGAACACCAATCCCTGCATTCTCCTTGATGGTAAGACAGCAATAGGTCTATTCGTTTCATGGCCCCTTTAAGTGCGAGCAAGGCCAGAAGCTACAAGCGCTTGTATGCGGCCCTGAACAATGCTTGCACTGCACGAGCGCGCGTGCTTGGCAGGGACGCTGAAAGCCCGGAGCTCGCTCTTGTAGCCTGTGCTACGCTCACATCTCAAGTGAAACGGAGTATTCGCGACTCCAGCAAAACGGACGCCGCCAAGCGGGAAAACCGGGAACCAGCCGGTCCAGGTCGCTCCGCACCCCTCCGCGTCTCTGGTGGCCTTCGCGGACACGTGTTGTCGGCGCGCGGTGGTGAACGATGTAATTTGACGAAGGTCCAAACATTTTTTAAGTTTGCCTGAGTGTTCATTAGTGTGGTGAAGCCTCAGTAGATTGTTTCCTTCCATCACGCGTTTGAAAGCCCGTTTACTCCACAACACACGGTCGCGTGCTTTCGATTTCTTGGATGGGGAGGAATCATGGAAAAACGTTTTGATTTTTTGTCTGTCTTGAATCACATTCAAAGTGACGACTACAGACTACTTGGTAACTGATAAGTGGTTTCTGTATAAGGATGTAGAACAGTGGGCTAAGGACGACAGACGAGGTGTTTCACTGGAGGGAACACCAATGTTGCAGTCAAATAAAAGGTTCGATGGCTGCTTTTCTAGAGCTTGGTTGTGCTCGATTAGCTTCAAGTTTGAGCCACCCACGCCGGCCGGTGCGTTGGCTATTCATCTTGGCTGCTTTTCGCCGAAAAAACCTTTGGACCACACTGAAGGAGTTGGGTTGATTTCGCAATTACTTGATTCAGGAAAACCTGCTCGCTGCATATGATTAATGAGGAAAATTATCTGCTTTCAAAAGGTGGGGGACGCGTCTCGCAAAGTTAGAAGCTGTCACGGCATTAGGATCTATCGCCCCTCCAATATTTATATTATACCCCCGTCGAAGCCAGCAGCAGTATACGTCTACATTGCTCAGGTTGACCGGCCACAAAAAATACTCATTTTCTCCGTTCAGGATTCGAAGTCAAGTTCAATGCAGAGATGTTCTGAGTGAATCTCCGATGAAGACTCTCCTCAGTTTGCCCGCATTCGTCTCCGTGCTACCGGCTAGAACCATTTGGCTAAGTTTAAGTAGTATCTCTCTGTCTGTCAAATATACTTTTATTCAGCAGTTCACCTAATAGCTAGTCAACTAAGTTCATATTTCAACCCGAAGAATATACTAATATCGCTTTCGTGGCACATAGTACGTAATATAATACATAACCCGCTCGTCAAAATTACTTCTCGATTGCTACTAAAACCTGAATTGAAATACGAGTATCAGCCGCTTAGTGAAGCGCCAGCGGGTTAACATGCTCCTTGGCTCAAGAAGCGCTTGCTTAATTTTCGTAATTTTCCTGCAGCCTGTATTGTTCACCGAGCACACAACTGGAGCTGTTTCTTAAACGCGGATACGCACAAAAGCTCGATTTCTCGGACAGATAAGTCGCATGGTCGAGGCATGCGAGTTAGCTAAAAGATACTCGCGGTGGAACAATTCTGTAGCCATCGCCGCTTTCCTTAGATGATCAAAACTAATTAGAATCTATTACCGTTTCTCCGGAGCCCATAGTTTCGGTTTTCAACGAAGTCTCCGAAACGAAAGTTTGACATCAAAAAGAACAAAAAACACCAGCAAAACAAAACTATGCTCGGCAAGTTTATGCGCACCGGCTACACTAAACCGTCTCAGTTCAAATACCTATAAAATTGGGCATTAAACAAAAGAAAATCTGTTAAATTGAATGCGCCACCCGTTCAGGCGGTCCGGCCGAGCCGACGCGACCTGGACTCAGCCGCCATGTTTGTTTGGTGGTGGCGCCCCCTATAGGTCGCTGGAGTCGCGAATAGTGGTCCGGGTATTCTGTTTGAGGCCTTGCTCGGCGCCGGCTCTTTCGTCTGTCTCCAGCTCCCAACTCCGCGTGTCCTCGCCCGCCACGAGCCCCGCCCTTTCTCCCTTCTTTCTCTTTCTTCTACAAGGTTGAGGTCATCTTCAATGGTGAAGCGAACCCGTAAAACGCGCGTAGCACTGGCACTGGTTTGCCTCACCACCGCCATCTTTCAAAAGGGACACGCGGGAGCGACGTCATCAGTGCAGTCGTTCAATAGCCTGGCCCCACGGTGTTGCTCGCGCGCGCTCCGCTGAAGCTCGCTATACTTCGTTTCAGCTTCGGTCCAGACGCAGCCGATGCTACAAGCGCGAGCATGTGGCCCAGAACAGTGCTTGCACTGTACGAGCGCGCGTGCTTGGCAGGGATGCTGAAAGCCGAGAGCTCGCGCTTGTAGCTTTGGCTGCGTCTGAACCGAAGCTGAAACGAAGTATACGACTTTGTGTTTCACATTCTCACTGGAATTCGAGCACCGAGAGAGCTTGGATGATTGACATCTCGTCCCGCTTGACGCCATCGTCGCGAGAGTCCAATGAGCACGCTCCGCGAACTTCGGCCCCAACTTTGTGTTTGACGAGTTTAGCGACCCTGGACATTTTGGTCCACTTCCAACCTAACGAAATTTTACCGTCTATTGGCGACGTGAGCGAATGAAAGCGTCGCTGTGGTCGGCCCACCACAATTGGCCAAATGCTGACTATGACGTCAGCAAAGGATGTCTCATTGACGGAAATAAGAGGAATGTAAGAACTTCAAATTTGACGGTGTTGGTAGTGTTGCTTTGAGAGCGCTATGATTTCAGGCTTCCACCATGCCCATTACAAACACCATCGAACTTGTTGTTCACAAGGCAATGACGTCACGAAAGGTAACCGAACGAGGGCGCCACCGAAACATCTCGCCGCTAATTGACACGCGTAGGCAGATGTTCTCGCTGGCCAAAGGTGGTACCACTAGAACAAATCACCGCTGAAACGGTAACTCGGGCTTTCATATTTAGCTGGATCAGCCGCCTCGGTGTGCCTGTCATAGTCACCAACTATTGCGGGCATCAGTTCGAGTCCGCGTTATTCAACGAATTAACATCTCTTTTTCGGACTCAGTACGAACGCGCACGACAGCATATTATCCGGCCGCGAATGGTCTCGTCGAGCGACTCCACTGTCATCTGAAGGCTGTGCTCCGAGCACAAACCTTCCCCGATGCATGGGTTGGCAACCTACCAGTGGTGCAACTATGTCTGCGATCAACTATGAAGCCTGACTTGGGTTGTACAGTAACAGAACTCATGTACGGTTCTCCCCTTCGTCCCCTTGCTGACATGGTTGAACCCTCAACAGCACAATGTGTAATGAATCCCATCTCCTACGTCCAACGACTCCGGGAGGTCATGAGCTCTTCGCACACAGTACAGACACGGCAACCTAGCCCATGACAAGTCTTCGTTCGCCCTGCCCTCTCCCAATCTTCGCATGTATTCATACGTCGGGATGCAGTAAAGAAGCCTCTCAGACCTTTGTACGAGGGCCCATACCAGGTCGTAAGTAGAACACCCAAGTTTTATATGGTATTCAAACAGAGACGTCGAGATACCGTTTTCTTGGACATACTGAAACCCTGTTTCACTACCGCATTCGATACTACGACTACCCTTGTGTCGCAGAACAACGCTCCAACCCACTCTACATTCACAGCGCAAGTGGCCCAGGCCACTTGTCCAAGGGGGGGGGGCATCTGTAGCAGCCGAGCTAGTGGTGCTACCGGAACGATAAGAAAGAAGCCTGTCGGCGCGAGCAGACAGAAGGGAACACCACCAGCATCAAGCTTCGGCGACCGAGCGCCCCGGTGCCTACATCGAGCGATGTCCACTACAGTTTCCTTTCTCTTGTAAATAGTGTACATAAAGTATGTTGGGTGCCATATACCTGGTTCCAACAGTGGCATTCTGTGATGACGAGCAACCTGGCCACTGGACATTTATGGCAGACTTACGGATTTTAAAACCCTGCAATGCCGTGTTCATTGGGATGCTGATGCAAGAGGTTCTTCAAAAACTTGCCAAATTCCTAGGTGGACGTGTGTACGGTGTGTTCTGATCTCTGTTTCCAACATACAGAAACTCCACAAGGACATGCAGCAGTCGCACACAGATTTTCGTGCTCTGCATTTCAAAGACCGTTGCCATCTTCTGAACAACATCCTTGAGGAGGGGTTGAAAGTAGATTGCTTTAAAGGCGGTAATGACTTTATTGTTAATTTCCTTGCCATTCTGAAGAGCTCGAGAGAACTTCATAGTCAGTTTGGTTTCGTCTGCGTCGGCATGAGCATTGAGCTGAAGTGCTTATCGACTGTCAGCCCATCTAGATGTTTTTTGTTACTTTCACGAAGCACTTGTTGACACTCTAGACTACTGGAGCGCTATTGTAGCATTTCTTAGGAGTGATGAGGCAAAAGCAAGGAACACTTTAAAAAAGGGTGTAGCCCTTGTCACATATAAAACACCCCAAAAATGCTGTTCGACGTACACCGCACTGATGTCGAACTGACGGCCCCAACTTTTACGAGAGGCTTGATGACGTTGCGATATAACATATTAAACAGCTAAAGTACGTATCAATGACTACGACAACAAAGAAAACAGAGAGGTTTTGCAGTGTTGTCAAGAAAACCCCGATAACTCTTTTGCAGTCAAACGTACAATAGCTATTTTAATCAACTTGAACAACTCGGCTATCAAACCGCTCGTAAAGGTTGGTACCGTCGGTTCAACATCAGTGCTCTGCACTTCAAACTGACGTTTTGGGGAGTATTATATGTGACAAGGGGTGTAAGAATATACATGTTTTTTCTCTGTGATGTGTGAAAAGCTTATAGCCTTTGGGATGACATCTACCTCTCTGCATGACGTGCTTGTTATGCTGAGGTTCCCAAGGAAGTCCTCCAACGAAGTGCTGTTCATAATCAAGACTAGAAGCTGAATAGCGATCGGTGCACGAAGTGTATCCTCTCCTTGCTGTGCGCCTGAAGGCGCTGTTAAGCCAATGGCCCAACGCCTCAGTGATGAGTTTCGGAGGGGAAGTAGACTGCATGCTCGCATGGTTGACGAGGCGGAGCGCTTTCACACCGTTGACACTTTTCGCCAGTACTACAATGCTGTAGCCGAAAAGTGGAGTCACACTGTTCAACAAAATAATGCGAACCACCAACAATATATCGACGAGTCATTTTGGTATGAAGTGCAGATCGTGAACCCGAGCGTGGAAGTTGAAGCTGCCTTGAACGTTCGAGAAGTACGTGCATTTGTTTGTTCTCGTCGCGCCACACGGGCGCTTGATTTTACTCAGTTAGAAACCAAGTTTTGTTCACACCGAGACCTACACTGGAAAGGAAATCGTTGGACGGCTAATGTTCTCGAGAATGCACGCAAAAGAGTGACCCATCTTTTATAAAATTCTCCATATTTCGAGCTGTGAGTGTTGTTACGAAAGGCCCCAGGAGACGACCTTGCTCCTCCAAACCGACCGGCCGGGTGAACGCCCTGGAGCATCGTCGCCAGGTGGCTATGGTCAGCTGCGCCCGGAGACAGAGCGAGAGGCGCATTGGAGGCGCCAACACACCGTGGTACTCGGGGACGACGTGACCTTCTCGTAAAGGATCATCGGGTTGACCCGCGCCAGTGTCATCTGGCCGTCTTTGCCGTCCGGCCCCTTTCCTTGCTTCTGCTGTCTGACCTCGACGCTCGGCGACCCGACAGCCTTGGGACGTCCTCGACAGAGAAGGGGCTTTACTCAATTTCCCCAGCTTAGATCGCCCGTGGGATTATCCCCTAACCCACGGAAGCCTGGACGCCTGCAATTATGGATGTCTGCCGTCTTCCTCGAGTTCGATGGCACCATTGTCCGAGATTGACCGGCGACACCGCGGCCAAGGACGTCTGGCCCTGGTGTGCGTGACGCGTGTGGCAGTGTGTGAGGGAGAGGAAAGGGGCGTGCCCGAACGTGACGGACACTGGCCCCACAGTCTTGGTGAAGGCCTGAACCCTGGGGATTCCCTACTAGGGATGTGGGGAAATCTGACATTATAAAAGGAGCAGCAGGCGGCTGCTACTTTGTGTTCTCTAGTGTTCTCTAGTATTCACCCGTTGATGATGTAACCTGTCTATATGTACATATAAAGAGTTATATACGAGACACCCCTCCTGCTCCCTGGTCCTTCCCGAGTCCGGCTTCCTGATGTGTTCCTGCCCTGGCTCGGCTCCCTGCCGTACACCAAGTTCTCGGACAACCGCTCGGTCCCAACAACTGGATGGCAGCGGCGGGATCGACTTCGCCGGACCATGACTTCTTGTGTGGGTGAGTGCCCGGCCCTTTCTTTCTCAATCTGCCAGACCCATTAGCTCTAAGTTTTGCCTGTGGGGGTTGGAGATAGTCGTTGTTAGAAGGACTGTGTGACCGTTCTGACGCGAGCATTTTGTGAGAAAGAGGGCCAGCACAAGCTAGATCATGAGTCTGGAGGCATTCCGCTTGCGCGAGTTGGTACAGGTCTGTACCGAATTGGGAATCGATTTGGGGCAGATAAAGAGAAAGCCGCACATTATAGAACTCCTTCAGGCCGAAGACGTCAGCGTTGAGGAGTTCACAGAGGCTCTGGAGGAAGTTCGCGGAAGGGAACAGGAGGCTCGCGAAAGGGAGCGGGAGGTGCGCGAGAGCAAAAGCGGGCCGACGAGAGGCTGCGAAAGGGTAAAAGAACTCGAGGGCTCTCAGTGTGAGAATGGGAGCTCGAGAAACGCGAGTATAAGCGCGAAATGGAGCGGCTCGACTACGAGTTCGAGCAGCTCGAGCTCGCGAAGAAAGCGCGGGAGTTAGAGGCTCTTCGTCGGGCGACAACAGGCGTTGAAGGGGTGACAGGGAAGGCGTGTCAGGGAAAGGAGAAAGTGGGAGCTGGGGACACAGAGGTGACCGAAAACCAGCGTCTTTCTCCCGACACGACCGTCACCGTTCTTCGCAAGCCCGACCCAAACTCCGAGCGGCGGGACGGTGAAAGTGACGTGGAAGCAGCGACAGAATTGGTGTGTCAGGAAAAGAAGAAAACTGGAAGCTGGGGCCACCGAGGTGACCGGAAACCAGCTGTGTTTCTTCCGACGCGACCGACGCTGTTCCACGCAAGACCGACGCCGTTCCGCACAAGACCGACCCGACGCCCGAGCGGCGGGAACAGAAGAGAAGGCTCTTCGGGCGTCCGGCTGCGACTTCCCGGAGGACGAAGGCGACGCCAAGACAGAGACGACGCCGGGGAAGTCGAGCCAGCTCATGGAGAGCAGCGCCGAGATGCCGGAGAAAGCGGTCCAGCAATCAAGCCAGGATCCTGACCGCTCCGGATCGGCACCCGTGCGGCCTTGGGACCAAGTCCACGGCGCCGTCGCAGGAGTCCGAGCGGCCCACCAGGAGGGAGGTGATTGACATTTCCTTCGACGAGATCAACCAGTCGTGCCTGGTGCGGTTGCGGAGCCCGGACTCCAGACCATTCACGGAGTCCAGGTGCCAGGAGAACATCGACGAGCACGCGTCCGGCAGCGAGTCGTCATCGATGTTGGAGGACGGGAGACCCCAAGCCGGCCATCCCAGGGGACCTGCAACCGGCGGCGGCTGCGCGGGCAAGGGACCCACCGGGGACACGATGGAGCCCGGGTGGGACAAAGCAGACCCGACGCCAGTGCACCTGAGGACGTCGTCGTGTTCGCGGCATGGTGGATCTGAGACCGAGAACTCGGATGCCGTCATGAGCCAGCGACCGAGACGCAAGAGGAAGAGGCAGCGCCGGATCAGCGTCGTACGATCTGGCAGCGACGCTCCCTGCAAAAAGCGTCCAGGGAAGCGCGACGAGCGCCACTTCAGGAAGAAGAAGCGGTCCTCGAGGCTGGGAGGGGAAAACTCCAGGACCCCCATCCCAACGAGCCACGGACCCACAGCTCAAGTGCGAGCAAGGAGCCTGGAGGAGGCAACAACGAGCCTGGAACGACTCAGCGAGGTTCCAGACGGAGGCAGAGCTCATCGCCCGTGGTTCAGCCAGGCATCACGTCGGACGGGGAAACCAAGGGAGATCTCCGGGACTGCAGCTTCGCGCCTGCACGCAAGTCCAAGGAGAAGAACTTGAACAGTTCGAGTGAGGCCAAGGACAAACTGGGCGTGGGTTAGATGCAAAGGAGGACTTTTGAGAGAAAAGGGAGGGCTAAACGTGGTTTTTTGTGTTATTGAGTCGACTAGGTTATTCGGCAAGTTTATTAGCTTTTCTTTTTTCGGGAGTCCGAGTTTTGCGTTTCGTTCGGCTTCAGCTCGTTGTGTTGGCTGTAAAGTTCCTTTCAAGCGGTTTTCTTCTCAGTAGTAGTTTGCATTATGGAGGACGTGCTCGAATTTCATAGGGATATGCCTCTATGGGAGTTACGTTACGGTTTGTAATGTGGTTTGTTTTCACGGGAGTCCGTTTTATTTTTAGGTTGAGCGTTAGAGGGCTTTTATTAGTCTGCAAAAGTTTCTTTCGCTAGAGCAACCTGTCGGAAGAGATAAGTTTCTTTGTGCGTGTGTTTTTCTCCGACAGAATAGTACGGAACTTTCGCGAGGCATTTTGTTGTTGTTCGTTTTGGTCTGGCGGATTGGAGAGATTGGGGGCTGGGCGCTTGCCTGCGCGGAGTTTGGTTTGGTGTTGTGGGTTTTGTTGCTGCCACTTCCCAGAGAGGACCCCAGCCAGCCCAGCCGTGAGACCGCGTCTTTCAAGGGACCAGTGTGGACTGCTCCCCCTCAAGACACTCTTCCTGGCGGCGGAGGAGCTGTTACGAAAGGCCCCAGGAGACGACCTTGCTCCTCCAAACCGACCGGCCGGGTGAACGCCCTGGAGCATCGTCGCCAGGTGGCTATGGTCAGCTGCGCCCGGAGACAGAGCGAGAGGCGCATTGGAGGCGCCAACACACCGTGGTACTCGGGGACGACGTGACCTTCTCGTAAAGGATCATCGGGTTGACCCGCGCCAGTGTCATCTGGCCGTCTTTGCCGTCCGGCCCCTTTCCTTGCTTCTGCTGTCTGACCTCGACGCTCGGCGACCCGACAGCCTTGGGACGTCCTCGACAGAGAAGGGGGCTTTACTCAATTTCCCCAGCTTAGATCGCCCGTGGGATTATCCCCTAACCCACGGAAGCCTGGACGCCTGCAATTATGGATGTCTGCCGTCTTCCTCGAGTTCGATGGCACCATTGTCCGCAGATTGACCGGCGACACCGCGGCCAAGGACGTCTGGCCCTGGTGTGCGTGACGCGTGTGGCAGTGTGTGAGGGAGAGGAAAGGGGCGTGCCCGAACGTGACGGACACTGGCCCCACAGTCTTGGTGAAGGCCTGAACCCTGGGGATTCCCTACTAGGGATGTGGGGAAATCTGACATTATAAAAGGAGCAGCAGGCGGCTGCTACTTTGTGTTCTCTAGTGTTCTCTAGTATTCACCCGTTGATGATGTAACCTGTCTATATGTACATATAAAGAGTTATATAAGAGACACCCCTCCTGCTCCCTGGTCCTTCCCGAGTCCGGCTTCCTGATGTGTTCCTGCCCTGGCTCGGCTCCCTGCCGTACACCAAGTTCTCGGACAACCGCTCGGTCCCAACAGTGTTCTAATGAAAAAAATGTACTAATACTTTCTACTAATTAAACAAATTGGTAGGTGAATTAGAATAGGAAAATGCGGTATGCCCAAACATGCCTTGTAGAAGAACTTGTTGTTGGGCTGGTTGGTGTTGACTGTATTGAACCATGGTTAAAAGCGCTAAAAAGACGTACACAAGATAGAAGACAAACACGGGCGCTTGTTTGTAGCGCTCGTTTGTAGCGCCCGTGTTTGTCTTCTATCTTGTGTACGTCTTTTTAGCGCTTTTAACCATGGTTCAATAAAAACATGCCTTCATATTCGATGCAGGGGTCGTCGCACTCATGAGGGGTATTGAGTATTAGCAAGTAACAGATGAGCAGCGAGATTATGATCTGTTTACAATAGCGTGTCAGCCGTTCAAGCACACTCTAATACAGTGAACGTAGATTCATTAATATTTAAATTTAAACAATTAGCATCGACTATTTAAAACAAGAATGCAAAGTCAACCTTTACTTTATAAAGGGACATACTGGAATTTTGGGAAATGAATTGACGGATTAGTTTGCTTCGGACACCTTTCACCAGGGGGCATACATAGCAATTGGAAAATAAAAACATACGACAAGAAAAAACTCATAAAAAATGTAAGAGATGTTTGGAATGTAAGTTGGTCCATGGATGGACAAAATAAAGAATGATATCAATGGATACCATAAATTTTAAAAATACCATCGTTCTTCCCTTCCACTTATTTACTCAGGTTTTAACTGGACATAAAATATTTCCATTTTTTTCACAGAGATTTAAAATAGAAAAAAACATAGTCAACGTTCTTGTAACATGTTATGTCAATCAATGGATCATTAACTGACAGCTTGTCCAAACACCACTAGCTATCGAAAAGTCTTGGCATTGTATCGAACACTAATTTAGAAAAACAAAAGTTAATTCAATCTAAAGGTAAAGTTGACATTTTGAAAGAGGTGATTTAATATATAAATGACAATATTGAATAAGAGAGGGAAAATATAAAGGTGAAATGAACATATAAGTTTGGTTCAATATAAATTGGGGTGACATATTTGGCAGATGGTCTCTTATAATTCATGCTTAAAATATAACAACTTTCTTTTATTTAATAAAAACAAATCATAAAATAAACAGAAACCTATGACAGTCATCAACAATGGTGCCTTCTTTTTTTTAATAACAACATATTGCGAAAGGAAGAAACCCATGCAGTCATTAACAATGGGTGCGTTGTCAATACAAGGATACAAGGATCACTCTAACAACCATAAGGTGCCCATTAACAAATCCTGACACTACTATAGAAACAAAATACAAAATGTCATCTCATTTTGACTTGTTCAGACATAACCCCCAAAACTGCAATAAAAATGGGCTTATAGCATGCACATCTGGAAGACCTTATATTTCTGACAGGAAGGCACAGAAAAGTTCCGGGGCCTTGGGCCTCCAATTATTGTCCATAAAAACATGCAACAGAAGACCCAAAACAACACCTAGGGTGGAGCAGACAACTTCTGTATCCCTGGGCTTAAGATCAGATATTAGACAAGGCAAATAAATAACTAAAAAAGCCTTCTTTATTTCTGACATGGAGCTCGATTTGGTTGGGCTCCATACCAAGCTGATAAAAAATGAAAATTCAAAGCCATGCAAATTGTAATATCACTTTTACTTGTACGACATAACGCACAAAACTGGAATAAAAGTGTGCTTATAACGTGCACATCTGGAAGACCTTAAATTTATAAGACAGGAAAGCACGGGCCAGTTCCGGGGCAGGCTTCCTATTATCTTTCCCTAAAAGCATTCAACAGAAGACCCGAAACAACATCTAAGAGGAGAAGACTTGTTCTGTATCCCTGGGCTTCTGATTAGATATTAGACAAAGCAAAACCAAAAGTTAAAAAAGCCATCTTTGTTTTTGACAAGAAGCTCAATTTAATCAAGCAAACAAGCACCAGTAAGATAAAAAAATTAAGAAAACAGAAAAATGGGAGCCCCGAAGCCGATTAACTTAACTCAGAACAAAGGAAAATATTCGATAAATGATCTAAATATTAGTTATTTTATTAAAGACACATAATTCCATAATTTGAGGAGACACGGTAAAAAATAGATTAAGTACTGACGTGCAAAAAGTAATAGTTGAAGATGAATAAGAGAAGCGAAATAAACAATAACGGGTGACACTATAAAAGAGAGGGTGGAATGGAAGGGGAAGAGACGAAATATTTAGTTTCTTAGAAAAAAAAAAGTCTTGCTATATAAATCATTTAGGTTGATACATACAAAATTATTCTTTAGCATTGTTGAGCTGTATTGTTCAGCTAAACTTTGTTGCATCGACATCGTTGTGTTCTGCGAGGAGGGGGGGGGGGGGGCGAGACGAACTGACCTACTGCAATTCATAACAATGAAAAAGGGAAGCACCATAACCTAGCACCTCTTAAGAAGCTTTAAACTCTTTATGAAACTCCAGTACACCAGCAATTGACAATATTGTTCTAACCTATCTTGTTTAACACCCATATAACCGTTTTTCTAGACCTTACATATTTCCATTTGTTAAAATTTGAAACCTCAATCAAAAATCAGGCTAGTGGATTGTGAGCCTAACGCGTTTTCGGTTTTTTGGTTTTGTTCTGAGGCATGATCCCACTGTTGTAAATGAAATTTTCTAGCTCAGTTTTGAGTGTAAGGGTTTCTTTTTCTTACTGATAAAATAATAAAACATAATTTCTAGTTATAGAAAATAAAACTTAAACATAATAAACTATAATAAGTAGAGAGTAGAAGTAGTTCAATACACCTGGGATTCATACACATCCCGGTGGGTATTGCAGTGCTCGGCGATCTTAATTTTAATAAGCTACAAAATGACTTATAACCTTGTCAGACGGGCTAGTTGAGTGTCACTACAAGCGAGAGCACTTCATCCGTCGAAACACACTTCAAGTGTGTTGGTGCTACACGGGAAACTTAAGGCCCGTTCACACTCTTACGACCTCTAAATCTTGGTTCCTTACAACCTCTAAACCAGAGGACACAGTGGCGCCATCTATCGGGTTGCAGTGTAAACTTGACAATCCGGCATATTTTTTATTTCTCCCGCGCATTATCCTTTCTTTCTTGTCTCGAAAACCTTTTGGAAACGTTAAAAACGAGCCTTTCATAGGTATTACGCACATTCGACCTCGAAAATGCCGCAAAACCGTCGTTCTTGTGAAATGCAGTTCCACGATCGCATAGATGGCGCCAGAAATGAAATTTTAAGAAGTTTTAACAGATCTGGTCTCTCTCGGTCGAAGTCGGTCGCAAGAGTGTGAACGGGCCTTTAGTGTCACTCCAAAATGATGGCAATAACGATGGCATAAGTAATGGGCACACAAAATATTACAGTGCATACGCATTTTTTCATAGTAACTGTCGTCTTATTAGAAACACGTTACCACACATTGTTGCGCTAAGTCACGAGCTTTAATTCAGAAACTTAAATCCAATTTGATCATTACAGTCGGTCATTTACAAGCCAGTGATACACGTCCGCACTCCGGTACGATGCTCATCTATAGACGCTTTGCACACGCGCCAGATTGAGCCGCCATAGCGACCTTCTCCTGTTTTACCGAAATGCCGAGCCACTAGGCTTGAGCCTTTAGCAGGCCTCCACACCGAGGCCTATGCTGGGGAGAAGGACGCAGTAGCACCCTAAGGTGGCAATAACCTGTCATTCTGTGGCATTGACGAGGTGAAGGGAACAGAACAGAGGAAACAAAAACTGAAGGTCAGCTATGGCGGCGCCCATGCTGCAGCACGTACAAACGTCTATACTACTTCTTCTGCAGCAGCAGTCGCTACCGCTGGAAAGGCTACAAGCGCGAGCTCTTTTGCTCTAGGGCACATCTCGGCGGCACAAGCTCTCGTGCGTTAAGAGTAGCTCCCAACGCTATGAGCCTCGCGCTTCTAGCGTCCGCGGTACAACATAAGGTGAAACGGAGTATAGGATCGAAACGAGAAGTTTGAATTCGAACCCAGGAGTCCTGGGTTCTGCAGCGCGAGCTTTCGCTCCGCGTGCTCCAAGCTGGTGTGCGCAGGCCACTCGGCCACTCTCGCCACTCGCCACTTGCCTGCAGCGAAACATCATGGAGTGTGTGGAGGACGAGCTGGAGGGCGACATTTGCGATGTTGGACACTGGAAGCGCGTGGTTGGGGCACTTTTCTCCGTGAGAGCCCCAACGCCTTTCCAGATGAGAGGCAGCTGGACCTGGATGCCG
>JAZHYW010016581.1:0-22684 GCA_037355805.1 Ixodes ricinus
ATTAAATCCTTGTCCCGTCACTCGCCGCCGCTGCCGCCAGAATACCGCCGCCGCTGTAGTAGGCAGCTTTTATAAGGCAGGATGGCAGGATCACGTGGATGTCTGCGGGTTCCAGCGCCGTCAGCGGGTCGATCCTTTTCCCTCGTTGAAAACGGCTCTTGGTGAATCGGCTGTAGCGATGTGGCTTGAAACAGCGGCCTGGCTGACGCTGAGTAATCTTGCTAGTTGCCAATCACTGCAAGGGCGTACAGGAGAGATTAAATCCTTGTCCCGTCACTCGCCGCCGCTGCCGCCAGAATACCGCCGCCGCTGTAGTAGGCAGCTTTTATAAGGCAGGATGGCAGGATCACGTGGATGTCTGCGGGTTCCAGCGCCGTCAGCGGGTCGATCCTTTTCCCTCGTTGAAAACGGCTCTTGGTGAATCGGCTGTAGCGATGTGGCTTGAAACAGCGGCCTGGCTGACGCTGAGTAATCTTGCTAGTTGCCAATCACTGCAAGGGCGTACAGGAGAGATTAAATCCTTGTCCCGTCACTCGCCGCCGCTGCCGCCAGAATTGATTGTGTTTTTCCATGCATTAAAGATATAAAAATGCGCTTGTAGCTCAGCGGGTAGAGTGTGGGGCCTGCCATAAACAAGGTCGACAGGTCGAGTCCCAGTCGCCCGCGCAGCGTACTAATCGAATAAAATGCATTTACCGCCCAGCGATTCAAATAATGTCATGACCGTCATGTGACACGTGGCGCCTGCGCTGCGTCATGTGACTAGAGTAACTGTATATAAAGCCACTGTATAGGTTCCGCTTGCAGCAGCCAGAGTATCGCGTTCCTTTTCCTTTCGCCACCATCTCCATATTGGCGGAGGAGTGGTCACGTGGGCAGAACGTTGGAGCCATTCCTTTGTGCGGAAAGCGGCCTTCCAGAGCGCCGAGCTTCGGGGAGCGTATTTTCCGCTTTGCGTTCGAAAGTATAGATCGCTAGACTAAAATCGAACGAGCCGAAAGCTACCCAAGTCATTGGAACATTATGTGCGTCAGCTGGGTACCGTACAATCCTGTTTTTTTCTGACGCGAGCGACGTTTTAGGAAATCCGTTTCCAAGGTATGAGAGCAGACGACACGGACGACGATCGCGTTGCTCGCATCTGCGGCTCTCGCGGGTGATACGCGATAGCGACTGGTTCATCCGGCCATCTTGGCGAGTCAGCGAGCCCTTGTTCGAAAGCGAGGGCGGAGTTTTCATCAGCCGCTGCGTCGTTTACGAATGAATTTGACTGCGCGTAGAGGAGATAGCCCCGTGAAAATGACGGGTTGCAGTGTTGGACGAAGTGCACAAATCGAGCGGACAGCGGCAAAGCTTGTACCGGATTCCGACGGCGAGGGACACGATCTCCAAGAGCTCTATTCGGGTGTCTCGAGTTCGCAAAATTGCAAAACTTTAGATAAAAAAGAAAAAAAAAGTTGTACACTATTTTAGCATGAAAGGGCGGGTGCTCGACTTTCCTCAGATTCTCATATAATTGGGACGCACGAAGGGAAAGCACTGCTCAATCTACATAAAAAAAACTGCCC
Source organism: Ixodes ricinus (assembly GCA_037355805.1). Lineage (NCBI taxonomy): Eukaryota > Metazoa > Arthropoda > Arachnida > Ixodida > Ixodidae > Ixodes > Ixodes ricinus. Next base: position 1,569 of record JAZHYW010016581.1, read on the forward strand.
ACTAAAAAAAAAAATCACAGGTTGAGCATGGCGTTTGCTCTTCGATTAAACACAAGGGGAAAATAAGCAGGCCTGCGTTCTTTTGCTTCTTGTGATCGCTCGAGGGGAAAGGTCCTCCAAAGTTGGGCAAACAGCGGGCTCACGACGTTATCTACCGTCCCAGCAACAGCGACTTGACGACTTCACTTCACACACGACCGCGGAACCCGCGTGTGCGATTCTTGCAATCGAGAGGGAAACAGGAAACGACGGGAGAACGATGACGGCACATGCGCGGCTCGTCGCCGCACGCCGCACTATTTTCCCTTACGCAGCGTGCCGCAGCAGCCGCAGCACGCCACAGCGCGCCGCCTCGCGTCTGCGCCTTCGTGTCCCCTGCAAAAACCAACTGTGGCTTCCCGCAGCGCTTGGCTCCAGAATGGCACCATTGCGGTACTCTGCTCCGCAAGCGGAGCATATACAGTTACTCTACATGTGACCGCAGCGCAGCGCCTTCCTTCGGATGCCGCACAAACCCTGTGCGACATCACGTGAGCGCCATCTGTCGGACGCAGCTCGAACCCATCACACGTGAGACGCCCTGAGCGCCGCAATTCAAGTCCTATAGCGCCCATCTGTCGGACGAAGCTCGGACCCTGTGTGACATCACGTGGTTGTTATCAGATGATGACCGCAGCTGTCAACACCTGGTCAACCACGCTTGCGGTTTGAGGTTTGCGGTCTGAGGTTTGCGGTGATCTGAGGTTTGCGGTTTGCGGTCTGAGGTCATGGCACGCTTCTGGCACGCGCCTGACACGTGACCTCACACCTGTACCTGAGCACGTGACTCGAGGGCGGGACCTCGCTGAGCTCCGATTGGTCACTGGCCAACGCCCATGCCCTGTCATTGGTCCCTGGGATGGGAGAGAGGAAGAGGCCCCGCCCTGCGGCTCTGTGATTGGTCGGGGCTGGCCCCGCCCCCTTGGGGCGTTGATTGACAGGTGTGTGAGCTGGTACATGTTTGTTACTACTGAAGATCATAGACTTCGTTCTTGACGTTCTTGATGTGTATATTTGCATTATACAATCATAATCTTTCACCGTAGATATTCCTTTCCTTTTTATTTTCACTACCGATGTTCCTTTAAACTTACCGTACTTCATCGCAATTGGTCGAATGAGAGATGCTGCAAAACCTTGTTCTTTTTTATACTTAAAGTAACACTGACACCCCTCAATATTTTTTTGATTTTTGCCAGACTATTTAATATGGTGTCAGAAGACCACCCATAATATGTTTCCACAGCGTCCGTATCTTTTTAATAAAGTAAAGACGCAACTGGTGAAAACCGAAACCGAAACTGAACTGAGGAGGAAGAAGAAATATGAGGAGAAGAGGTGGCCGGCGTCACGTGTCTGTGGTACCTCTTTTCCCCAAACAACGCATTGGCTGCTTTTTTAGAAGCCACAAAAAATGGGTAACATATTTCTTTTCTATTTTTTTATATTGTGTGCGCCTTCGATGGCCATGGACTTTGATTATATTTGGTGGCTGGTGTCTAAACAATATATGTAGGCACGTGGCCAAAGAGAAGAGGATGAGCGCGACTCAAACTGGTTAGTTCTCAATCGGCTCTTTTTCGGTCGAAAAGAAACAAATTTTGAGCCTGCGAATCGTTTTCTGGATAGTTGGCTCTCATGTGTAACGTACAATATAAAAACCTTGGCGAGCATAAATACCGTGTCAGTGTCCCTTTAAAGGTTTACTGGCAGTCTTTTTAGCTACGCCAACAAAACTACAGGGTCCGATCGAGAAAAGTAAACCCTGCTTTTCGGCCCGCGTAAAGTGGCTCAGCGGATCGCAGAACGCTCATTCTGCCATGAAAAGTAGTGCTAGAGGAGGGTCTACAGCCAGATAGCCAAAGTTTCAGCCTGATCCGATAACTTAATCAAAAAGTTGTAGAGCGATTTTCTGAAAGTTTCAATGGGAAAAATGGAGCCCGTTTTTGCCCGTTTTCGGTTTCCTGGCGCCATAGAGCGCCATGTGCTTGAAAACTCCGTCGGCCGCCATTTTCCCATTGAAATTTTCAGAAAATCACTTATAACTTTTGATTAAGTTATCGGATCGGGCTGAAACTTCGGCATCTGGTTGTGACCTCCAGCTCTACCTTTGGGCGGAGTTTGAGCGTTCTGCGATGCGTGGTTTTTTATGCGGGCCAAAAAGTAGGGTTTACTTTTCTCGATCGGACCCTGTATGTTTCGCGAATTACCGGCCTTTACCGTTTCCGGTGTGCTATTGGGTAGTGCAGAAATTCAGGATAATTATTTTAAAATCGGAAAGTGAGAATGACGCCAAAACTAACATTCAAATATATCCGCGCTTTTGAGTGCCGGGACATCGAAGAAGCGCAGGCTTGCGGGTCAAGCGGGCAGTCTAAAAATGAATTATGCCGGGCATTGGTTCCGTGTTGCTGTGCGGGTGCTGGAGCTTGCTTCCGAAGAATTCATTTTGACACCACGAAACTGCTTTCAATCATCTGGGACTAAGTCTAGAATCAAAGGAGTTAACCCCTGCCGTCCTCTTAAGTTACGCTTTTATTGTTGCCAGTAGAGGAATTCACTTTGAAATACACGGTGAGGCCCAAATCGTTAACTCAATACAACAAAATGTTTAGCTGGGCTTGTTGGTTCATGACTGGAAATGAGCGCCAAAGGAACGGGGACAGGTGAAGAAGTGGACGACAACACGGGGCGCACTCGCAACAGAAAGTTTATTCGAAAAGAGACATGCTTAAATACCTAAAATGAACCTTGTCACTTCCAGCGTCCTCCCTCTTTTTTTAAATAGAAGTTCTTTATCTGATAGGGCCACTGACGGCTCGCTGATACAAATATCAGCCCCTCTTGTTTTGATGATGAATTATTCGTGAATCTCTCTGGTTGTTGTTGTTTTTGCTGTGTCGCCCAAGGATGATTGGGTTTGACAACTTCGAAGGTGCCGGGCATCGATCACAATGCACGGCCATATGGCCTGATGGCGTCTGTTTGATAGTTTCCGCGTGCTCCCTCGCATGATCATGTGTCTTTTGATGGTGAGGTCTATGTGCAAAAACAGGGCATTTGCATTGGTTCGCCAGTGGCCCCGTCTTGTGTGATTTTGTTTAGCACACTGTGACCAAGCTATAGGTGAAAGACTTGGGAATGAAGGCGATTTTTGAATTTTAGGTATGTCGATGATTACACTGTGTCATTGTCCTCGCACCTGAGGTGCTCAACTGATATGGTTGCGAGATTGATATAATGTGAAGTTTTTGCGTTTTTGCACTAGAAGAGTGCAGGGTTTTCCGCGGAAATCTCTGACTGACAGCACAGCGGATAGCCCGAAAAGGAAATATGGAGGTGTTCGCCTAAACGCCCGTGAACGATAAAAAAACCAGACTGGCCATCATTCCTTACCTTCACGCTATATCCCACTACCTAAACAAAGTTTCGGAGCGTTACAACGTTCCGGTTGTTTTCGACCCCGGAGAACTCTCTGCCTTATGCATGAAAGGATAAATACTCCGGAAGAGGCTAGTGACGAATGCAAAAAAGAAACACCAAACGAAGTTTGTGGATTTTAAAACATCTGTCGTCTACGATATACCATTATCCTGTGGGTGCTCGTATGCAGGGCAAACAGGCCGCTGCATTAATGGTCGTGCGAGGGAGCACGCGGAAATTATCAAACACACGCCGTCAGGCCATATGCCGTGCATTGTGATTGATGACCATGCACGCCGAAGTTGTCAAACCCAATCATCCTGGGGCGACACAGCTAAAAAACAAGAGATTCACGAAGCATTCCATATCAAAACAAGAAGGTCTGATATCTGTATCAGCGAGCCGTCAGTGGCTTCATCAGATAAAGAACTTCTATATTTAGAAAAAGAGGGAGACACTGGAAGGGACAAGGTTTCTTATATGTACTTAAGCATGTGTGTTTTCTAATAAAATTTCTGTTGCGACTGCGCCCTGTGTTGTCGTCCACTTCTTCACTTGTCTCTGTTCCTTTGGAGCTCATTTTAAGTTAACTCAATACCTTCAATGTTTCTCTGTGTGTTTGAAAAAAATCAAAAAACAAAAATCGAGGTCTATGAAGAAATCGCCGGAGAACCCTTTTAAATCGCGTGCGGATGGACGTTGAAAGGAATGAAGACAACGTACCTTTTGCTAAATCACCGAAGCGTCAGTTAGAGTACGGGGAATGTAAGTCTACGCGCAGCATGTGATGGCGTCTGAAGCAGCAACCGTATTAAAAGAAAAGCCTAGAACAAGTGGCATTTTGCACGAGCGTTCATGAACTTATCATTTTTACGATTTACTTGAATCTTTTAGAAGGAGAGACACGCGCCACGGCTCAGACGAATTGTCATTTGGTTGCAGGATAACCTCTCAGGTTTTTAGCGAGCAATTTAATTGTCGAGCAATCAAAAAGTTTTGGTTACCTCTGGCGTCGCTCACCAATGTATGCAGCAGGCCATTTCCCCTTTCGTCTATTTATATATAAAAAAGTATTCGATACCCCATAATGGAATATTGCTCAAAAGGATTGGTGGCCAAGTGGAGCACGTGGAGCGAAACGTCGCGCTGCAGAACTAAGGGGTCCGGGCTTCAAACTCCACCCTGCACGTTTAAATCTGAATGACCATCGTACTGGCGTGCGTTTATGTATTACTACTACGTGACGCACGTTAGAGACCCCAGGATAGCAGTTGTAATGCACTGGGTGAATTTCTCATTCGCAGTGGGTAATACCGTCGCTTTGTTTGTGTAGACTAACCTCCCTCCGTATAAACAACAAAAGACTGATTAATTTGTTACTTTAGAACATTGCTAAGAAATAATCAAAGTTGAAAGTAACGCGTAGTTTACAAGGGAGGAAAGGATTACATTCCGTTCACCCTCATGATAAGACTGCAGAACAAAGCTGCATGCGCAGGCTAGCCTGCGTGCCTGGCGTTATAGAGTGCATTCCTAGCGCAAATGGTCGGTATGCTAGGGAACATTTCAAAACAGCGACTTCGTGCTCTCCTGCCTGCGACATCATCTGCCGTCTCAGCTAAAGGTGAAGGGAGCATAGTACGTGCAAGTGCCAGAGAAATACATGTGCTTTTGACCGGTTGGCAGAACCGAGCGCCGGTGGTTGCCATGATCAATTTGAAACAACATTCGGAAAATTCTTTACAAGGGATGAATGCATTCCGCTTTGCTCATTTGCACGAGACACCTCCCCTGCGGTATCGTCGTACATCTGCATCCATCATGCGGAGTGTGCGCATGCGCATACTGCGCATGATGGATGGATACGCGGTCTGCGGCAACGCGCTTTCGGAATTGGCTTCGCCGCATCGTCCGCTAAGGCCAGGACACACACCGATGTTTTGAAGGAAAGCCTCACCGCGTTATCATTTCTCCAGTTGCCTTCCAGTTTTGTCGCAACGATTGTAGAATACTGCTAAGTAGACGGTACGAGGCTGAAGAAATGGGAAAGACTGCGTGTACGTAACCGGCTTCAGGAACCTCGGTCCGCAGGGGAAATTCCTGTCCTTTCGTTCCCCTGGGGCGCCACAAACCATGTGATTACGTGGTTTACTGGCACTTAAAGGTGTATCCACACGACGGACCAAATTGCTGTTTTTGGTCCGCGGGCCGCGCATCACGTGATCTTACGTCACCGGGTTTCGAAGTCCGCCGGCGGCCCGCGGCCCCGCTTCTAGAAATGCCAAGCGACTTTTCTCGCCCGGACCTTGGCTGCGGACCGCGGCGTTTTTAGTATAATTGAAGCGCTAAGTCTGGAAACAAGCAGGCTTTTTGTTCTTTGGGTTGGAATCCAAATCCAAAGTCGTTTTCTTTGGTGCCAACTGTTGAAGACGAAGAAGACGAACCTTTTGTTGTGCGACGAAAAGAGTTGACTATGCAGACCAAGATCTATCCTGCACATCCAGCGCTTCATCCAGTATGCCCTTTTCGGTTAAGTCCTCCTCGTCCTCAATCGTCAACAGCCAGGGCCAACGCGGCCAAACGTCTAGTTCGTTCAACCTCCATCTTGGCTCCTTACAAATAGCCTCAAAGCAGCTCGCTGCTTGCGTTTGGCGGTGCTGTAGAGGTCGAGGGTTAGACCGGCCCGTTCGCTCTGTCGTCTGCTCTTTTGGTACGCCGTGTGGATGCTCTTTGCAGCCGGGCGGCCCGCGGGCCGCGCATCACGTGATCAATCGGTTCGCGGCCCGGTCCGTCGTGTGGATACACCTTAAGGGGTACGGCACACGGCAGCGTTCAGAGCAAAGCAGATAGGCAAACACTTTTAAGGGACACTGCAAAGAAATGAATAAAACGAAATCCTGCTTCGAGAGGCGTGCCTACCAGTGTGGAAACACCAGCGTTCAGTGACGGCATCGTTTAGAGCGTCTGATAATCAAGAAGTGGAATTCTAGAGGTAGGACTGGCTCTTTTGTGCCCGTGACCCCTTGTGATTTTTTAAGCGCGTGATTCTTCCACGAATCGTTGCTTGAAACACCCGTAAATCGGGGGGGGGCGTTCCTTTTGTTTTTAACTGGATGTTAATTTCAACAATTAGTAAGATCGTGAACGGTTCTTGTACTCTGTTGTTGTTTCAGTTCTCTCGTAATTCAGAACAATGACTTCATCAACAATAAGATATGTGCACAGTTTAAGAACCTCTTTAACCCATTCTGTTCAAAATCCAACAAATTCATCTTTCACATTTTTTTTAAGTTTTAATACAGTCCCACACACTAGTTCGAGCAAACGCGATGCAAATTAAGAAATGACCAGAAACGCTTTGCAGGGCCCCTGTGAGCCTAGGTCCGACTGCTCATACACTATGGAAGTCGCAGTTTGCGAACAGATTCGCATGCAACTTCCCACAAGATCCGTGCTTCGAATGCCACATTGCAGCGAGATAAAGGATACATTTTGCACGCGGCATTCGAAGCGCCCTTACCGCTTTGACTGATGTATGACAGACATCAGTCAAACTATTTTTCATATGATGTATAAGCGGTGTGTCCCCAGCTTTAATCTAGAACTATTGCTAGCTGGCCGCCGTGTGCGCTGTCTGAAGATACCCACCCTGGAGTGAATCTGATAAGACGATGGTTATTATAATTGGTGAGGAAAGGTGCGAAAAGGGACGGATAGGTGACTGTTAGTATTATGTCACAGATGACACACACAGTAATGTATGTGGTGGTGATTTTGGATATTTTTCACTCCTTGGTGGTCCCCAGAGACCAATTATAAACAGATTATGAGACGAACGTACACAGGCTTTGACAACTCGACCGCAGACTTGGCGGCCGTCGGAGAATGGCTCGCATCCTTCGAACGGTAACAATCCAAAGACCCCACTCATTGTCTCGCCTGTGATCTTTGTGAGTTGCTTCCTGCCCCTCCTTCCAATTTTTTCCTGAGGGTCAGCGTTCTCTTTCGGTGCTCTGAGCCCATGGACGAGGTGGTGCCGGGCGTAGCAGACGCAGATTTGTCATGCCCCTCAGACAGAACAACCGTCACCCTGGCCCTCGGGGCGCCGACTGGATGAACAAGTGTGAAGAGACGAAGGACACCGGCTCCATAAACCTCTAGGGAAGCAATCATACACTTGTCAATGAGGGGCGACAAACGACTCTTGAAACATACACAACCCCAAGTGGTAGCACTGGGCGACCACGAGAAATAAACAAGTAGGCGGAGAAAATTTCCAGCCACAGGCAGCTAGAGAGGGCGCAGGACGCGCCTGCCTGCCATGCCACGGGCTGTGCCTCGAGTAAAGGGACATCCGCTCCGCTTGCGTGCTCCCCGCCCCACGCACAAATATCTTCCTCCAAGAGGGCCGTGATACTTCCTGAAGCAGCCTTACACGCCCGATGACGCTTGAGGCGGAAATATTGTAGCAAGGTTCCCGCAACTTCGCGTGATTTCTGTATAAGGCTGCGAGCATCCAAAGGTAGGGACCGCAAGTATCAAATGACAGTCAGGCAGAAGTGATTCACGCTCTCGAGTAGTCCAGCCCCAGAGTAGCTCCGACTGTCCCGACCTTCCCCGAGACGCACAACGGCAGAGAGACGAGTCAGAGAAAATGATCCATCAAGTAGTTGGTACAGCACATGAATTAGTGCGAGTCTTGGTCTCCGCTGCGGGGACCATGGGCCAAAAGCCTTCCACCATGCGTGTACGACCTCTAGGTCTCACCCGGAAACCATGCTTATAGCTTAGGCGATGCGGGTGCTGCAAACTCTCCTGTGTCTACATTAAGTTTTGTCAATGGGGAGAACAAACTGCTGAGCAGTACCCCAGCAAAGAAAGTTGTAAGGATGCGTAAAGTTTCTGAAGAACCAACGGACCACCCGACCTCGCGACAATAGTGATGAAGTCAAGCGCCCAGAAGGCCTCTGCGACACCGACGATGCGTGCAAACATGTCCAAGATGTACGTAAGCATGACACCTGAATAAACATATGACCTGAGTCAATCTGCCTCTTGTGGTATAAAGAGGAATGTCTCGCTTCTTAATACGGCGGCATTAATGCCCTGGTACATGCGCTGATCTTGAACTGGTTTGAGCGAGTGAAAACACGTTTAGTGATACCATCTTTGATGGCGGAAAGAGACACTACGGCATGGCCGTTAGGGAGGGGGGAAGAGGGTCAGAAGGACTGGCTGAGTCCCGTTTTCTCCATGTAGAAGACTACGGATCTCAGCACTTTCAGTCTTGTCTCTTCGTCTGCTTCCGGTGGCCGGATCCGGGCTCCTAGGTATCCCGGTCGTTCTTCATCTTTTAGGGTGGATATAGCTTCTTTCCTCTCCTTTTTAAAATGCTCACACTCCCAAAGAAGGTGTTCAACGCTGCGACGAGTAGCTTTCCTGCAGTGGTTGCAGCTTGTGGGCTCCGTGACGCACTCGGGATCATTTCGCTTTTTGTTCATCGGCCCACTTCTTGAGAAGATATCACGTTATCGCATCACCCGTCCTCATTCGTCTCAGTAGCACCGTTTGGTACCTCCTAAGGCCTCGGGTGGGGACGGGGTACGGCTTATGATACAGACTGGTTCTCGTTCCTTCTTGAGCTTCGCGTTTGCCTTGGCCGTCAACGCAGTCAGGTTGCACCTTGCGGTAGCGATTACTGAGTTTCGGCTGCTCACTGTCGCAGTGGGCCTTTGGCGCTGGATAGAAGAAACACTGTGTTTTCTCGCCAGCATGGGCCTCTCGTTTCCTTCCACATCCCCGGGAGCTCTGGACCCAGTGGCTGCAAGCGAATCCCGTGGCGCTTGCGGTACGCGGATGGCTGTCTTCATCATCTCTCGTACCGTCGGGCTCGCAAGATGATATTCTTGGCATTTCCTCAACACTTCTTGGGAGGTCCGGGTGCAGCATCGACTACTGTCGGCTTTTTCCGTCTTCGTTGTCCCGTCTCTTCTTGTCTGCTTCTGCATAGGCGTGCGTTACAGGCGCAGGACCGCCTGCGCCTCCGCGTCATCCGGGGTCCCGCGCAGGGGAACCTCCCACGTCCCCTCGCCTCGCAGGTTGATTACCGCCGCCGCCGTCACCGAGTTTTCACCCACTGCAGCATCCACGTAGTTGCACAACGGTCACCTCGGGTTGGTTTCCGCCATTTCTTCCTCCTTTAGGTGCTTATCCGGCGTACCGCCGCCGTCTTTCTGCCTCTACACCATCTTCTTCGGAATCGGCGGGCCGAGATAATGGCTGCTGCTGCGGCCATGGTGACAATTGCGTTGGAAAGTCCGGGAGGTTTCCGAATTCTTATCCCAAGAGCTCTGGCGATTTCGGCTCCCGGTAGCGTGTGCACAAACGCTAGTTAGTATTCTGTTACTGGTGTTTTCGCAGGTCGCTAAAGGGTGGAAAATGGGACGCGCTCGTGGAGATTCGTAAGTTCGACGTTCCTGAGCAGCTCACTGCAGCGCACCTCCTGGCGTCGTTCAGCAGTTTTCTGACCGGGCCATGTCTCTTGTTCCGAGATTGTAGTACCTGATGCCGTGCATTACTCTCCACACCAACAAGGACCTGATCAACGTTCAGGCCACTGCTTCGCCAGCCCTCCCAGACTAGCTCGCAATTCTTCGTACGATCGACATCCCCTGTTTCCAAGTCTTCTCCATCCTTCGGATCCAGCTCGTCGCGTTGTTCGTCACGTTCACAGTTACTACAAGGGCTGTGGGCTCGTCGGTCTTCTCAATCTGTTGGCCGTTAAAGGTCAGGGCCACCGCAGCCAGGCTCCTTTTCCAAAGATGAGTTATTTAGTCGCCTCCGGTGACGGCGTTAGGACCCACCCTCCGCAGAAATCGCTCGATGGTGTCGAGACCATTTTGTTTAGTCTTACGCTGCTCGGAGTGGTGTCATTGCTTGCCTAGGTGGTTATATCAGCGGCGTACACAGTGAAGTGCAGGCCAGCTACCACGTGTAGTTCACACAAGAGCGGCGCCATCGCAAGGTTAAAAGCGCTGGCGACAGCCCTGACCCCTGCGGTACCCCGATGTTATTCGCCTTGACCGCACTTAGGTGTTTGCGTACCTTGACCGAGTATCTTCTGTTTCCCAAGAAACTCTTCACAAAGTTGAGAACCCGCCATTGGATACCCTGTTTTTTAGGCTTGCAATGACGGTCGCATGTAATAGGAACTCGTACGCCTTCCTGACGTCCACCGTCACCAAGATCCCGACTCAATAGTGCGCCGCCGGGAGCCGCGTGACCCCCTGCAGGATGAGCTCCAAGCAGTCGTGGGTCCCCAGGTGCTTCCGGAAATCCGTCTCAGCTGGGTGCGATCCCTTTCTCCTTCGTAATCCAGTCCACTCTTGCAAACACCATCCTCTCCATCACCTTGCACAAGACCGACGTGAGGTGAAATCGGTCACGTGTTCTCTGGTACGTTTGATGCGTTTCCAGCCTTGGGTATGGGGAGACCCATGAGAGTTTCGACTGGGCCGGTAACTCGCCGTTCCTCTACACATCGTTTATGAGTTTCAACAGCTGAGTTCGTGCTTCCTCCGGAGGATATGGAGGGGAAAGTACGCCCCTCCTCCCCTCCTCCTCCTCTTCTGCTCCTTCCCTCTAAGTAGGCCGCTACATTTCCCGCTATATTCTGTGGAAAAAATTCCCCGCTCAATCTAGGGGAGATTTTTTCCTCTGAAATTAGTGGGCAAATTTTCCCGCTTAATTTGTATAAGAAACACTTCTTCGCTAAATACAGAGAAAATATTTAGCCGCTAAATTTAGCGAAAAAGAAACATTTTTTCGCTAAATGTGGTGAGGAAATTCTTTTCGCTATATTTAGCTGGAAATTTTTCCACTAAATTTAGCGGGCATTTTTTCCGCTACATTTAGAGGGTTAACATTTCCCGCTAAGTTTAGTGGAATATTTTTCCGCTAGTTATAGCGGGAAAATTTTTCCATTAAATTTAGCGATAAAGGTTTCCGCTTAATTTAACCGAGAATTTTTCGCGAAATTTAGCGCGGAACTTTTTCTGCTAGATTCAGCGGGGATTTGTTTCTGCTAAAATTAGCGGATAAATTGTTCCGCTAAGTTTAACGGGGATTTGTTTCCGCTACATTTAGCGGAGACATTTTCTCACCTCCTCCTCCTCCTCCTCGTGACAATGTGACGTCACTCGGGACCCGTAGTGATGTCACACGTGGCGTAACATGCGACGTAAATATGGAAAACGCCCGATAATGCAACGCGCGGTTACGCCGACGCCGACGGCAACGGCGACGCCGCTCAAGCCGGAAACGGTCACCTAAGGGCTGTGCTCTAAAATATTTGCAAAAGCACAACGACTGCGTTGTCGTCTTACGTCAGTTTATATCAAGTATATATGTAAGTATAAGTATGCTGGGATGAGAGTCAAAACAAAGACGAGCTGCTGAAAAATCATAATTGATAATTAAAAAACTGGAGACAAGAAAGCAAAAATGACCTACGCATCACCGTCTCAAAATCAGCACAGCATACAGTTGTCATTTACTTTCACAGCGGTCATCTTCCTTCTCAACTTCCATACTAAATTATACAGATTCAACAGCTGGCACATTTAGTACACTAAAAAAACCTCGAGCACACAAACTAAGCTTGTCTTCGTTGTCGTAATTTTCTTTGTCGTCTACTTTGCTGTCATATTCCCATTACTCCATCTCCTAACGGCAGGCACACACAGACAACCGAGAAACCATGACCATTGAACACAGGTCTAATGCTGAATTATGAATTTATAGGTGGTTCAAGTCACCGGGCTCGACCTAAAATGGACCGTAAATATCGACGCCTGCACGTAGCAATCTAAACTTTTCGTCAAAGGTGTAATTCACAGGTCGGTTTTTTCTTGTAAAATTACAAAGCGTAGCCTTCTTTCTGTAAAAAAATAAGGCCAAGAAACTTGCCAGGGTCGACGACGGGCAGCACCGCAGACGACAGGGGTTCAGTAGCGGATGTGTTTGGCATTCGTATTGATACATGGCGCTCCTCCTTATCGCGGCGGCTCTCGACCACCGTGGTTTATTAAAATGAATATAATATTTTTGAAATGTACCTTCGGTTAAAGAAATAAATGCGAACAATAAAAGCAAAACTTCAAGTAAAAAACCCGTCTGCATAATGGCGGAGCTTTTGCTGCCAACGATTTCGTCTGCGTGTCGTCTGCTATCTTTCGCTGGTCGGCGGCACCTTCAGACGCTGCTCCCGACGCCATGTATCAATACGGACGCCTTACACACCCCGCTACGGGTCTTTGTCGTCTGGGTAGCCGCCCGCCCTAGACCCTGGCAAGTTTCTTGGCCCTATTTTTTTACCTAAAGAGAACTACGCATTATAATTTTGCAAGAAAAACCGACCTGTGAAATACACCTTTGACGAAAAGTTTAGATGGCAGTATCGAACTTTTCGGCAAAGCCGGTGCAGGCGCTGGTTTTTACGGTCCATTTTAGATTGAGCCTGGTGACTTGAACCACCCTATACATCTAAGGACGCACTGAGTAGATCATACATACACATTTAAGTATAGATATAAGTATATATATATAATCATACACATGTAACTATGCTGCTTCTATTATTTTCTATTTTTGTTCTAAATTTATGTATTTCAATCAATTATGTGGTGTACCATTCCAGCTGCGAAGAATGGGCAGTTTGCAGCATGTCTGCAGCAATTTATGCCGTTCGGAGCCTTTGCAAAAAACGTGTGTGCTCGGATGACTTTCACGAAAGCGAAATATGTAACCTGTATAGAATTGTTTGTTGAGCAATACAATGTTTCGTTCAATAAAAGAAAAATAGTCGGTCGAGAAATGTAGCATACACATTGATTTCATAGAATGTGGGAGCGAGTCGATCTGCCACCACGGCCAGAGGCCGCTGCCGACCGCCCAAACTGGACAACATCTGAGGCGCGCAACAGCACACGTAGGACAGTGATGCAGAAGCCTATAAAAGACGGCACACGCCCAGAGAACGGGAGATGGACCGTGGCCACGGAGGCGTGCAGTCCGAACGCTCCGGCAATGTTTTACGTTGATACTAACAACCCATTCCTGTTACTCTAATAAATGTAGTTTCTCGTTATGGAAATCCCGGCTTCGTGTTGTTCCTCCCGGATGGGCATGCAGCAAGGCAACCCTACCACATGGCGCCCAACGTGCTTTTGCTGCCCTTCTGTCGGAACGACACGGGGCTGGGTTTCTTCTCTCGGTAAGTTTTTTTCAACTGCGGTGTTTCTTTTGGAAGTAGGGCTGGTATTCGCGACAGCGTGATTGCTCGTTGAATTGGAGCCTCAAAACATTGCTTAGTCACGCCGGGACGTGTTTATCGCTTTGGGGGCGTGTTCATTTTTCTCGAGTGGAGTTACCGTCTGTTTCCGCGCACGGTTTCTTGTCTGCTTGGCGTTTCTATTTTTTTCCCGCCATGTCTCCCACACTACGGTCCGAGACGAAGGATGGCGAAAATCCTGGAGCAAGCGTGGATCCCGGAGCAGGCTCGGCGGATGCGCAAGCCGAATTGCTGCTGAAGGTGGCAGCCATCTGTGATGCGGTCACACAGCGTCTCGCTGTGCAGCAGTCACGTGAGCCGGAGCTGCGCCCCCAGCTGACGGTGCCGGTGTACACTGGCTACAACGACGCCAAGTCGATCGCCGACTTTCTGGGTGAGCTCGACGTCTACAAAGCCGCCTCAGGCGCCTCGGAATCCCTCGTGATAAGCAGAATACTCCCTCTCGCTCTACAGTCTAGCGCTGCGTGCTGGTTAAGGCTGCAACCTACGTTCACCAGCCTAGCGGAGTTCGAGCGGCAATTCCGAGCAGAGTTCCTGCCACCTGGTTACGAGTTACAAATCTTGAGAGAACTCGAGTCCCGAACGCAACATCCGAACGAAAGCCTGGTTCAGTATGTTCGCGCATTGCAGGAACTCACACGAAGGGCACAACCTAATGCCTTCGAGTCGGAGATTATAGCTCGGGTCCTCAGACAATGTCACCCAAAGTACCACGTGTACCTACACGGCCGCACCTTTGAGACCATTGAAGAGCTAGCCCGGCATGCCCGCAGCACAGAGGAGATCTTCCTCGCTCAGAAGAGCTATCTCCCACCGCCTTTGGCCGCAAACTCTCTCGAACCCGCATGTGCTTGGCAGGGCCCCGAGGCAATCCCGGCGCTAAGACCTCCACGGGACTGGCACAGAGTGCCCAATCAAAGCAGCCGGAGGCGCTCCAGTTTTGGTTCAATGCGGGGCCACTGGAGGACGTCCGAAGAGCGCCCTGGTGCCGGCGACTCAAGCAGGTATTCGGACCACCACAACTGTGGACAGCGCGGCCACTTCCAAAGAGAGTGCCCAAACACAAACCCGAGGCAGAACGAAACAAATGGCGGAAGGGCTGGAAGTGAGCGGAGGGATTGTGGAAATCCGGTCAACCCTCGCGCGACTATGGGCCGTGAAAATCCGGAAGGTCACGTGGCATCCCAATCGGGAAACTATTACGGCCGGCGGCAATGAGCCCCACTGCAGAGCCGCCGATGGCCACTATCACAGCAGGGATCACGCACGCAGCGTCACTTGTTCCATCGGTATGTCGAATTCAGCCCAACAGCGAAATGATCGAGCCACGCATGACGATCACTTTGCTCGGTTTTCCTTTTGCCGCGCTTTTGGATACCGGGGCTGCTATCTCGCTTATAGGGGACGCTGCCTATGAACTTTGCAAAAATCAAAAAATAACCTTTCGTTCGGCAGACACACCTCTGCAGTTAGCCTCTGGGTCAACAATATCGGCGGGCGGAGCCGTAAGGCTTAAAATTTCATTTAATGAGAAGAAACGGCGTCAGCGCTTTCTGTATCTCCCGGGACTCGCCGTACCCGTGATCTTGGGTCGAGATTTTATCGCAGGCGTAAGCATGACGCTCGACTTCCCTGGTGGCGGCTATCGTCTGGGAAACCAGGCGGACCTGACTCCGTTCACCAGACGAGAGAACTGCATCACTGGCCCAACCCTCCCAGCCCACTTCACAACGCCTGCAGCGGCCCTACCATCCGAAATCTCGGATACCCTGCAGAAGTGTCCGGGCACTGACCTCCAAAAGAGACAGCTGGAGGACGTCCTGCGGCCGTTCTCTTCGATGTTCACGGAGCGACCAGGGAAGACAGACATCCTGCTGCATCGAATTGAAACCGGTAACGCACCGCCTTGGAGGTGCAATCCACGCCCCATCAGCGTGCACAAAAGAGAACTCCTGGACGTGGCGCTTCAGGAGATGCTGGACACCGGCGCAGTACGTGAGTCAAAAAGCCCTTGGGCATTTCCTGTCGTTCTCGCCCCGAAAAAAGATGGAACTGCCAGACTCTGCGTAGATTACAGACGGCTTAACGAAGTGTCTGTACGGGACAGTTACCCTTTTCCCAGCATTTCCTCTATAATGTACGCGCTCGGTAACGCGACAGTGTTTACCACACTGGATTGCAGCCGCGGATTCCTTCAGATCGAGGTGCACCCGTTAGACGTGCAGAAAACCGCTTTCATATGCCACAGAGGGCTGTACGAGTTCACCCGCTTGCCTTTTGGCTTGTCCAACTCGCCAGCGAGCTTTCAACGTTTGATGGACGTTGTGCTCGGAAACGCAAAGTACGAATTCGCGATGGCATACATGGATGACGTTGTTGTTTTCTCGCGTACATTCGAGGAGCATCTCGAACACTTGACTATTGTGCTTGAGCGGATGCGGAACGCGGGCCTAACAATCAATCCGGGGAAAGTTCAATTGGCCGAGCCCAAAATCAACCTCCTCGGATTTGTTGTCGATAGCGGCACGCTCCATCCTAACGAAGAAAAACTGCGCGCACTAACTGAGTACCCGTGCCCCCATGACGTGAAAAGTTTACAGCGATATCTCGGAATGATTGCATTCTATAGGGATTTCATTCCTTACTGCTCGGAGATTTCTCAGCCGCTTAATCACCTTCTTCGAAAAGGCGTCAAATGGTGTTGGAGCGAAGAGCAACAAAGCGCATTCATAGCCTTATCAAAGGCAGTGACAGAGAACGCGTGTCTGCATCTTCCCGACCTAAACCAACCATTCGTTTTGCAGACAGATGCAAGCGATTGTGGCGTCGGAGCTGTTTTACTGCAGGAACATGACGGTACACTTCGCCCGGTTGCTTTCGCAAGTCAGACCCTCAATTCCGCACAGCGTAATTACAGTGTTGCAGAAAGAGAATGCTTAGCCATAGTGTACGCGTTAAAGCGATTCGACATGTATTTGGATGGCGCAACATTCCAAATTCAATGTGATCATTTAGCGTTGTCATGGCTGAAAAGACTTCAGAACCCTGCTGGTCGCCTCGCTCGTTGGGCACTTACGCTGCAACAATACGATTACACTATTGTGTACAGGCCAGGTGCTACAAACCAAATTGCTGATGCACTTTCCCGCGCCCCCTTCCTGAGGAGCACGTGCAGGAGACACTCTTAGTTCGGTAACGGCTATTTTGGCGTGAAAAAGTGCCTCTTTTTTAACGGCTATTCGCGGCGTTACATGTCACGCCGATATTGGCGCGACAAGAGTCACGGCAATATTGACGTGACTTCTGTGGCGCCGTTTAGGCGTTACACTTTTAGTTCGGTAACGGCTATTTCGGCGTGAAAAAGTGACACTTTTTTAACGGCTACTCGCGGCGTTACATGTCACGCAGATATTCTGCAGCTACAGAAGTCACGCCAGTATTGACGTGACTTTTGTGACGCCGTTGAGGCGTTAAAGGCGGCCCTGACACTTTTAGGCTTAAATTGACGCGCAAAATGTGACCCTTCGCAACGGCTAATAGCCCATTGATCACAAAAAAAATGGGTGTTACAATCAAAAATAGCTGCCAGTGCGTATATACCTCTCCTTAACAGCAAGACGCCGGCATTCGATGTCTAATCTGTTTAAAAATACTAATGTCGGTAAACGCGTTCTTGAACTCCGAAATGCGAACTGCAAAGGAACAAATGACTAAGTATTATTCCCGCCTGCTTTTTGCCTTCTTGAGCAAAAATACATCACAGTCTCTTGCAATTGCTTTGTTTCTTTTGTTCTTATGGCTGTTCGAGAGCGCAAATAAGAAACTTTATGCAAAAAATCGTATGTTAACCTGAAATAAACTAACAAGAGTCCAAAACTAGAATAACTGAGTTAAAACAGTTTATTGCGGACGTCTAAAAAAAAACGTTTTAATTCCATGATTAGTGGTGACAGTGGAGTACATCACGGCAATGTTGTTCTTTATATTTATGAGATGCTTAATCCCTTTGTCTTCATGAGGTGAACAAAATGCAAAAAGGTAATGGCGTTCTATTTCTGAAGAATGTGAAGTTTCTGGAGGATGTTGCGGAGCCTCAAATTAATCCAGCGAGGTTCAAAGTTTTTGGCGGGTTTAAGCACAATTTGTAAATTTTAAAAACAGCCAAGCAGCTCACCCAAAAACTCAAGACGCCCCATGTGGCTTCCGGTATGCGCGCACCACAGTATAAGCACCAGCCGAGCGGAGATGCAACGTTCTCACTTCCACTGGGACCGCCTGTCTCTCTTAAAATCTTGACAGTCGCAACCTTCCTTGGCGACAATGGCCACGCACTACGCCACGAATGTCTGCAGACGTGAACATCGAAGCTGCAACTCTTCCTTCCAGTCCGTAAGTTCGGAGACAAAGACAATGGCGAGGCATCGAATCCGAGTCCGACACTCCGTTGCGCGCCTTCTCGTGGCAGAAAAAGAAGCCGTGGCGTTGGTCCAAAAATCGCCGAGTCGCTGACTCCCCCGCCACCGATCCTTCCCCCTGAAAAAGGATAATGGAGAGGTCCCTCTTAACACGTTCTGTCATGTTAGCCGCTGTTAAACCGAGTGATCTCGCGCAGACCTTCAAGGTCAACTCCTGCTCGAGCCCCGGGGCCGGCGCTTGGTCGGATTGCTTTGCTCGTAGCACTGCCAACGCGCGCTGCCTCCGGCGAGACTTTGGAATTGTACGTTTATTATTTTTGTGCTCTCAATTTAGCCGTTACTCTGCCCTATCGGCGCTACATTATCAGCGTGACCAAACAGCTTTTAACGCCAATGATGTGAGGAGCTCTTAATGTCACGGCTATAAATGATGTTGTAACGCCTAAGTGGTCTGGAGGTGGCGTGGAAACGCTGGACTGTCGCGGCTACTTTCCGGTGTCACTCTTGTCATGCCGAAATCCACCGTATGTCAGGCCTAAATAGGCTGTAGCCGCTTCATTAGCCGTTACCGGACTAAAGAGTGAAGTTCCAGGTCTGGTTGCGGTCGTTGATACAGCACAGGGACCACCTGATTCACGGTGGGGAACATTGGTCTCAAGAGAGGAGCTTCTCAAGGCCCAGCACGACGATGGGTTGTGCCAACAAGTGACTGCCTGGCTGGCAGAGTCCAGCCCAGTCAACACCAAGGGTGATGAACAGTTCGACTCTTACTTACTGAGCAGTGACGGACTCCTGTTGCGCTACATCCCTCAGGCTGATGATGATCTGAGCAGTTCTCCGTTTCGAACAGTGATACCTCGGAAGTTACGTAAGTCCTTCATCAGATACATGCACAGCTCTGCCTTAGCCGGACACAGCAGTGGGAGCAAAACTTACGATAAGTTGTCCCAGATTGCGACGTGGCCCGGCATGCGGCAAGATGTACTGAGGTATGCGCGTAGTTGCCCGTCATGCCAGAAAGCGAAGCCACGTGGTGGTCAACCCCCAGGTTTCATGCAACCGATCGCAAGCCAGAGCCCTTGGCAGATCTGTTGCTGTGACGTCATGGGTCCATTTCCACGTAGCCCACGCGGAAACCAGTACTTGTTCGTAGTAACAGACCATTTCACCAAATGGGTGGAGCTGTTCCCTTTACGAAAGTTGGACTCGCAGAAAATATGGGACTGCCTACTTCAAGTTTTCGCGCGTTTTGGTTTCCCGGCAAGCCTAATTTCGGACAATGCGTCGTATTTTACAAGCAAAGTGTTCGTCGATGCATGCGCGGTTCTGGGAATTGAACATAAGCGGACTTCGCCGTATCATCCACAGGCAAATATAACCGAAAGGGTAAATCGAAACCTTAAGATGATGCTTGTTGCGCATACGGAGCGTCACAAAGACTGGGATGCGAAGCTCCCAGAAATGGCCTTCGCCACCCGCACTACGGTTAACCGGTCAACCGGGCTCACCCCTGCCCAGCTCAATTTTGGCAGAGAGCTTGCCTTTCCTCTCACTAACACACTCCGTTCCACAGAGCCCAGGGCACAGGACCGCAACTACACAAAGTTCGCAGACGACCTGCGAAAGCGTTTCACTATCAACCTCAAGGAAGCCCGGGAGAACCTTGACGTTGCCAGACTGCAGCAATCCGACCAGTACAACCAGGGACGCCGAGACCTGCAGTTCGAGGTGGGAGACTTGGTGCTCCGGCGCACTCACCCCCTGAGTGACGCGGCGAAAGGCTTCACGGCCTCACTGGCCAACAGGTGGGATGGTCCATTTCGTGTAGGCAAAAAGCTTTCCCCGCTTACATACACACTAATTCACCATTTCAGTGGTGAGTCCACAGGACCAACTCATGTCACCGACCTTAAACAATTCCACGTCCCGGAAGATGGTTTTTCGCAGGATCGGACCGATGCCGAGGACGGCCCGGTCCCGGACCCCCCTCGCCGCCACACAGGCGGTACAACCTGCGACGTCGGTGACGGCTGAGAGAGAAGTCGTAGAGCGGTGGACAAGATTCTTCTTATTTTTTTTTCTTCTTTCTTTCGGGTTTCGAGCGTTGTACCTCGATCGTATATCATCCCGCGGATCTGATCGCCTTTTTGAGGGGGGAAATATTGCGCGATTGTGTGCCCACCCCAGATCCTTTATCTTTTTTTTATGCAATATGGAGCCAGGGGTTACACATGAGAGTAACCCATGGCAATTGCTCGTTCTGATCTACGAAGATGGATCACGGGCAACGCCACCACCAATCCCGGCAATCTGGACGCCAGGATCCCAGGACACGTGGCGGTCCCAGTCACCGAGAGCGGCAACCGGCGAGGCCCTACCCACGGAACCGCGGCCAGTGGGCAAGACGTTCCACAGGCACCGGAAACTGCAACTGCCAGCGATGCCGGGAACGGCGACCAAGGACGACCGCGACCTGGAGCGCGCCCTAGCGCTCGTACAGCGCCGCCGTCCACACCCTCGACGACGACCCCTCCCAAGGACGACCACCACAACACTGGCATCGACATGCCAGACGCTTAAGGGGGGGAAGTGTGGGAGCGAGTCTGCCACCACGGCCAGAGGCCGCTGCCGACCGCCCAAAACTGGACAGCATCCGATGCGCGCAACAGCGCACGTAGGACAGGGGCAGAAGCCTATAAAAGAAGGCACACGCCCACAGAACGGGGAGATGGACCGTGGCCACGGAGGCGTGCAGTCCGAACGCTCCGGCAATGTTTTACGTTGATACTAACAACCCATTCCTGTTACTCTAATAAATGTAGTTTCTCGTTATGGAAATCCCGGCTTCGTGTTGTTCCTCCCGGATGGGCATGCAGCAAGGCAACCCT
>JAZHYW010016582.1:0-56160 GCA_037355805.1 Ixodes ricinus
TCAACTAAAACTCTTATTTTAAAGGTTTTGGAAATCGCCCGAACCTCCGATACAAAAAAAAAAAATTGAAAATTTTCATTTTTACATTTACCAACATCTAGAGAATATTCCCAGAAAGGTTACTTCATTTGTTTATAGTACCTCATAGTTATTTTGTTGTAAATTATTTTGGGTCCACCGATGCTAAAGAAAAGGTAGAGGTTCATGCACTTTG
This sequence comes from Ixodes ricinus, assembly GCA_037355805.1. Lineage (NCBI taxonomy): Eukaryota > Metazoa > Arthropoda > Arachnida > Ixodida > Ixodidae > Ixodes > Ixodes ricinus. The sequence continues at coordinate 215 of JAZHYW010016582.1, forward strand.
AACACATTATTCTCTGTGTCCACTTCTGGCATAACTATTGTTTTGCAAATGGCACAAAAAGAAAGGCTCACTCATTGTTTTTGCTAACTGGAATTTAATGGGCATTCTGCAATCGGTGACATTGTTTCTTTTCTTTTTTCTTACAAATGCAAAAAAAATCTATTTGATTTGTCAATGTGATGTTAGTATAAAATAAATTACTTTAAAAAAAAATTGGTTTTCCTCAGTTGCAGGTGAAGAAAAAAATGTTGGGTATTGACCATCAGTTTAACATCCCTGGATTATAGTTTTCTAAACAATGTCAAGTGCGTTCCTGATAACTTGACTAATCTTTGTACAATTTATGTACACAGATAAAAATTTTACCAAAGTTGATCTACTTTTGGGAGTGTCTCTCCTTAATTGGAGTCAGCTCCAATGATAGGTTTAAATCCCAATAAGACTTTTCTACCGTTTTGAAGTTGTTTAATTCAATTGATATTGGAATAATTAAATACTCAATGAAATGGCCAATTGGTGTATCGCATCGTGCCAATTGGGTACTCACTGCTCCAATTGGGATCTCGAAACCTGCATTCTAAAAGTGATAACATTCCATGTGGGCTGTAACCAAATATACTGGTAGGTATCAACTGATACCAATTGGAAACAAATTACTCCAACTGGAGGATACTGGTTGAAAATGTATCCCAGTTGGAATGGCCAGTTGGTGGGTCAGAGTTCCGATTGAAATCTCAGACCCAGTTGGAGTCACCCACTCGGAATACCGTAACCCAGTTGGTATCACTGAGATGCCAATTGGAAATGACCATCCCAACTGGGATGGCCAGTTGGAAAAATGCACTTGCAGTTAGATGTGGCCAGTTGGTGGATTAGGTTCCAATTGGAAATCTCAATTCCAATTGGAGTCACCCACTGGAAAAATGTAACCCAGGTTGGCCCCATCACTGGATACCAATTGGAAACAACTATCCCAACTGGGATGACCAGTTGGAAAAATGCATCCTTAATTTGGAATGGCCAGTTGGTGGATTAGTGTCCAACTGGAAGTCTCAATTCCAATTGGAGCCACCAACTGGTAGTGCCAAAAACCCAGTTGGATTCTGCGATTCCAACTGGGATCTCTCAGATCTGATTGGTTGCGAGTGCCTGCACAATGCCCAATGAGCCGTCACTGAGTTGTGCAACACAGTTTGCTCTTTTTGGCATTGTGTAAGACTCAGAATTCCATGCAATGGCATTGCATTGCAAGCGGTGGTAATAAACCAGGCTTTCTGGTAGCGCACTCAAAGTCCTCTCGAGCGCCACCTCAAACCTCACCTTCTGGGCGCCTGAGCTTTGCCTGCTATAGACGATAACATCGCCGGGAATCTGGGCACCTGTGCGTCCCATTTTCTTGTAGCCCATCGTCTCTTCAACAAACTCTGCAGCTTCTGGGTCCTTCAAGCTCGTCAATCAGGCGGCCAGCTGCTGCCATCGGAGGAAAGTCCTGGCAATCTGCTGACCCACGCACCGTGTGCCAGAGAAGTAGCTGAGTAGCATTTCTCCCCTCCAAAGTAAAGCAAGAATTTGACCACAGGGGTACCCACGAAACAACTGCACCTGCGAGACGAAGGAGCTGGTGCACATTCAGGACAGCACGAGCTTCATGAATGTCTGAAGTGGACACTCGCTGCTTTAGCAGCAGGTACGTCCCATATGCCAACAGCACGAAGCGTTGGAAAAACTGCGGTGGAAGCACAGGCTTCAAGACTACATAACCATAAAACAAGAGCAGCATCCTGAACTCTGAAGCCTTCCAGAGGGCCCGGTCCTCAAACCTTCTGGGAGTGTGGGTGACTTCCATGGGTGGGAGAATGCCCAAGAGAAGGACATTCGTGGCTACCAGCTTCGTCCCAATATACCATGGCTGGCTATGGTGCTCTGTGTCAAGCTACAGCTTCAGGAGCTGCCGCATGACACCAAGACACACACAGTGCTGATAATCTGGAATGAACCCATCAATTGGGTTCAATTGTGCATTGTCATGACAACAGAAGGACCCTTGACGCCCTTAACTGCTGCTTCAGGAGTTCCCTCCTCTGCCCCAAGCATGTGGGCATCCTTCGTGCACTATTGGGGTGCAGGGCTCAGGAAGGGGTAATGGGAACCCCCAGGGTGGTAGCACCACCCACAGCTAAAGAATCCATTGAACTGTTTACAGTTCTTCACTGCTGACCTAGCAACAGCATCGACAGAGCATACAACAGCAAATACCCTAGTGATCACTGTCTTCCCATCCCTGACAGAGGGAAACCCCGTTGCTAGCTCTTGGAGCTCCTTCGCAAATGGTGTGAGCAGTGTCGTCATGTTTGGCTTGCTGAACCCAAACCAAATGGCTGGCATTAGCATGTTTGAATTTTGCACGGTTGGGTCTAGCTGAATTATTTGACACTAAATTAGCCAAATGTCGTACATTGACTTTTCAAACACCCTGATGCCATTTGTATTCCAGATAAGCGATAAGTCATTGCTTGGAAAGTCACTACAAAGCCTGATATGCTCTTGCCCATCAGATATGTCTGATACGAAATCTCCTGCTGGGGGTGTCTCTGCTCTCCACTTGAGATCTGGCTGGTTCAGAACCCGCTGCAGCTGTTCTTTAATTGGCAGCACCAAAAATAATGGGGGGTGGTGTAGGTGTCCTCCTGCTGCTAATTGATGGTGTGCGGCCCCTGACTTTTACTTTCTCTGTCTTTAGTTGAGCGATTTCTCCTTTAAGATTCCTGCTCCCTTGTAACACTCGATTCAACACGGACTGAATTTGGGCTAGCTGTGTTTCTAGGGCGGATCTGCCACTGTCTGCATGTTGAGGCTTAGTTGGCAGGAAGACCGTATTTGCCCAGCTCACCTGCTGTTGTTGCTCTAGCTGCAGGCCTGGTCCCGGCTGCTGTTGGTGGCGATTCTGCCGTGGCTGTGGTGGCAACGGCGGTGGTGGCTCCTTTGAACCGGACCGGTGCCTGGATCCAGACCGGGGCAGAGAGTGGGACTGGGATCGCCCGCCTGCTCCTCTGCCTCCGTTCGGGGGCAGCATCGGAAAGGAGCGGGAGCGGCCCCCTCTGCTGCCGTTGTCGTTGGCAGCGCCAGGCCGCTCCCTCGACCGGCTCGGCCGGTCCTGGGTTGGGGGCATTGTCGCTATGTGTGGAGCCTCTCCCTTTGCCGTTTTCCGATTATGTCTGGAGTCCGGAACAGCTCTCGGCACTTCTTGTCTCCAGTTTGATGGTCTCTGCCGCAGGGCTGGCAACAGGGTGTGTATTTGTGGTCACCGTTCGGGTTTGCCACTCCGCAACCCCGGCATTTTATGTTTTTTGGGTTTCCCCTTCTGCCCGGGAACGGGCACAGGGGGAAATGCAAAGTCCGCCAGTGGTGCGGGCGCCTCGGGCACAGGGGTCCCCCTGCGCCCGAGGCGCCTGCACCATTGGCAACTCTTTTTTCTCATACGGCAGGCATCCGTATTCGGCACCTCGGTAGAATGCAATGATTATTGTGCTTGTGTTGCCCATCCTTCGCGCGTGGAGAATGCCGGGGTCGCGCACTTTTACTAGGCTTCGCTCTATGTCTTCTGGTGTTTCTTCCTCAGGTATGCCATGAATGACTCCCTTACTGGTGCTTTCGGGTGGCGTTATGTACACAGCCGCCTCGCAGTCTTTTGTGCTTATACGGATGTTAGTGATTTTGCTTTATTTCATGGCGTTTTCCCTGCTGGCGTGCTCATGGTGAGCGTGTTTTGCCTGATGTTCACGCTGCACCGTATCGCTGCACGCCATCGTCGTAACTGATCCCCGCTGCGCTCAGCACGCCATCACGCACGGCGACGGTCCGCAGCTGGGCCGTGTCGAAGCCACCGCGCAGGCGAAGGATGACCTTGAGGCCCTCTGCCGGCAACTGTGGCTGTCTTGGCGTTTTCACCGGCCGGCGTATGCGCAAGGCACTCCTTGGTTGTTGCTTAGTCGCAGTGTTGGCGGCTTTCGGAGCTTTCCCAGCAGTGGCTTTCCTCATTTTTCTTTTTTTTTCGCTCGTGCGCAGTGAACCATTTTGGCTCCTGAATGGTTTTTGGCGAAATGTCTTCGCCCTCCACTTCGATGACTTCCATGTTTTGGGTTTCCAGAGTACCGAGAGAATCCCGACCTGACGCGCCTGGCTGAGCCAGGTCTAACGAGGGTTAGCGACCCCTTCGTGGGCCCAAATCACAAGAACGGCCGTAAAATCAAACATTGTCGGCTCACTGGTTTAGAGTCCCATCCGCCGAAACCGGATCACGATCCCCTTCCTTTCCAATACTTTTCGTCGGACATAAACCAGGATTTCCGCTCAAAACTCGATTTTTCGCGGAGCGCTAGGAACACTCGCTCGCCACGAGCTTTCGTTTCGTTTGCCTTCAGCACCGGGAGAGGATCGCATGGCCTTCTGGCTAGGGCAAATCGACTTGAGGTCATATGACACTCTCTCAACGCTGGATTGACTGGGATGGCTCCTAGTAACATTCGTTGCGCTCGGACTGATGGTGAAACTTTATTTTAAGCTTGTATCAGTGTGATTTTCCTAATGAGCTGAAGTGCTTTTTACACAAGTGTAATATCTTAGCAAGTGTCATCTTTTCTTTTATGAGTAGTCGGAGAGTAACTGCTAGCTGCTTTATTTTAAGCTAGTGCCTATGTGATGTTTTCTAAACGAGCTCAAGTGCTTTTTACATTAGTGCAGCTTGTGGAGATCTGGTTGCCCTCCCCGTGCTGACCCTACGGGCCCCAAATTCCGGCAACTCGGACTCTGCCTCCGAAATGCGTCATGCCTCGAGGGAACGGCGATGGCCTCGCGCACCACAAGAAATGGCTACGCCGCTCCCCTAAGCCAGCTGACGTCACACGACTGGCTTCCCAGAACAAAGGGGCGAAGGCTTGAAAAGGGGACGCGGGACAAAGAAGAGTCTCTCCCGGACGGCGACGCGCTCGGACGGCGGCTAGCAAGGAGCATGCAGCGGTGACAGGAGACGAGGACGCTCGCGCTGGAATCGACGGGAGACGGACGCTGGAGCGGGGAAGTGCGGGTGTGGTCAAGCGGCGGACTCGATGAACGGACGCGGTGTGGACAACCACCGCTCGGACTAGGAGCAGCTGCAGTGGCAGCGGACTTTGCCCCGGCCTCGCTGATGACCGTTCCCCGATCCCAATACCCCCCAGGCAATAAGGGAGTGAATAAACCCTTTTGCCGAGAGCGAAGCTATTGCTGTGTCATATTCATCCGGGGACAGGGTTTGAGGGAATCGGAGTTAGAAGCACGCAAGCTTTAACGTCTTTTGAATGTGTGACTTGTCATTGATGAATGTAATTTGTGGTTCTCTACAATAAAAAGCTTTTGCTGCACTTCATTTGTCCTGAATTTGAGCCTATATCCACGCGAGTTTCTGTGAGCTAATATTGAATTGTGGTTTGATCAATATTATTTTATAGACTCTGATCTGACATCAATATTATTTTATAGAAACTCTGATCTGAAATGGGCCGTGCACATATGCAATCCATTAAAAGCTCTGCTGAGCATACGTGGGGGTATACTTAAAGGACACTATTTAAGGAGTCTAGAAGGCTGCTTGAGAACATACTAAGAGACTGTTCTGAAGTAAGCCAAAATGACGCATAGAAGTAGATTTTGAGAATGCTTATAAGACTAAAAGGCTGCTTTAAAGCAGTGACGTCCTAGACATTGGTTTAGGGGGCAAATTGTGCTTAAATAAAAAAAAGTGACATCGCACTTTGTGAATAAAGGTTTTTTTTGTTAGTCCTACTGTTGCAAATGGAAATGCAACATGTAAACCTTGCTGCAATATAGGCTGCAAAACAAAAAAATATTGGATGTAAAATAACAAAATGTATTCAAAGCGATCGATTTGCGGGGACGACCTGGGTCCTAAGGGTGCATCGTAATTCATTTTCAAAGAGCACTTGATCTTTCAAAATTCAGTTGCATTTGCAGCCTATATGAACAAGTTCGGACGAAGATAACCTGATGAATTCAAGCCTTTGGCCCTTAACCTCAACTTCAGAGCCGCAGGCTTACAACTACCCTGCCAAACACCTGAGCTTGCCATAGGTTCGGTCGTTACATACCCTGGAGTTGTTCCCAAACTCTGCACACTGTTGTAGACAAATTGCAACATTGGCTAATTACAAAGATCAGCGTATGTATTCTGATGCCCTACGAAATTTCCTCAAGAAAATTTCTTCCGACTATAAATCAGATATTGCGCATGGCTTTGCAGACAACGGTAAGTAGCGAACTGCTGATGTGGCTAATTCAGGTTTGGTTGTTATGCTAGCAGGTATCTCTCCTGGGTTCAACCATCGGCTTTCATTCTATCAAAAACAAAAGCTTCTACTAGACGTCTTCACGACTTGTTGACAGACATTATTCAAAGTCTGACTTCTTAAGGAATCTTTGTGAAGTCTATTGTATGTAACCAGGAAGCCAGTAATTGCATTCTTGCACGAATGCTGGGTGCCACACCAGACCATCCATTCTTTTTGTTGGTGACAACCAGGTCTACTTCCTCTATGACATTCCTCACCTCCTGAAGTGTACACATAACAGCCTGCACAAGCATGACCTCAGCACTGGCAGCACATTGGTACAGAAACTTTCGTTAGTTGGACCTCGGTTAATTCGACTTTTCGTTTAATCGATCGTGTTCAGAAGTCCGACGAGTGCTCATACACTTCTAGGGGAGAACTCAGGCAATCAGTCCACTTCCGGCTGGATTATAAACTGGAACGAGTAGTCCAGCTGATTCAGCTGGCCGCAGCTGATTCCAGCTGGACTGCCTCATTTCCAGTTCCATATTCTGTTTGGTGGCTGAGTTTCGCCGGGAAAGTTGATAGCTACGAACTGGAAAACTCTGCATAGAATATTGCCAGCGAACGCGCGCTGCTCACATTGCACGGCAATCTGCTACAAACCACCAACGTACGTAGCAAACACGTCCCTGCTGCAAAGCTGAACGTGCCGCAAATAGGCTGCCATGCTCCTCTACGCGGTGCACAGATGGACAGTAGCGAATGATATCGAGCCAGTGCAACCAATCTGGCATGGAGTAGCGCTGGAGAACGGATAGCACATGGTGTGCGCATGAGCCAGCTGCGTGAGACAACGCGCTCTCGAATCGAGCGTTTCTCGCTAGCATAATGTGCGCTCCATCTTGCGCACCGGAAAATGCAAATTCTCTTTACCTTTTTATTGTTGTTATCTTTTTTTGTCGCCGACAGACTGGCCGCTTGGCGCCACAGTCGGCTCGAAGCTTCCTCAGCGAGCGCTCTCAAATCGCTTCTCTGTAGCATTGTGTGCGGTCCATCTGCGCGTCAAAAAACGCAAATTCTCTTTTCTTTTCTTTTTTGTTATTTTGTGTTTTTAGCTTGTAAAACTTACTTTTTTGTTTTTTTGTAGTGCGCGATTTTTTGGGGACGTGACGTTTAGTTACACTGCTCTCCGAAGCCTGCTTTTGGACACGCGTTTTAAGCACAGACGGCAGCAGACCATCCGTGAGTACTTTGGACAATAAAAGGAAGTTTAATTTTAACCGTTTTTCTGTCCTTTTTTTTAATTCAATCATTCGGATAATTCGACCAAATTTCAAGGTCCCGTCAAGGTCGAATTAACGAAAGTTTACTGTATCATGGAAACATATTGTTGACTTCTACAAACACAAGCATTCTGTGCGGTTGTGATTGGCAAAAAAAATTAGCGACAGGCACATCTATGAGACCCCATTTGGGAAGATGGTGATATTTGCTGCGCAGGTTTTAGTGCACTCTCGCTGGAGCAATTGCAAGCTTCATTTCCTTCAATCATTCAAAGTGACAGAGGAAAAATGAGATTTGATTTTACTTCTACAATGGGACGTATTGATTTGTTGTGCTCGAAGAGTTCGAGGATCTCGCAGTGGCAGTTTCATTCTCCCCAACAACCTCACACAGTAAAAGGATGGCAAATTACCGTCAATGCCATTCACTTACTGTGGAAAGATCTCAGGCAGAACTTTAACTTTGAGCACCTTCTAACCAGACGGCTCAACCAGGACTTGCTAGAGAACATGTTTGGCATGGTACGGTAGAGGCATGGCTGCAACGAGACGCCCAATTCCTACCAGTTTGTGGCAGGCCTAAAACACATTTTCCTTGGAAAGATGTTTCAGCTCCCTAGTGGAGGAAACTGAGGTAGTGCCACATTGCTGGTGGAGATTGAGGCATCTCCCAGTGTCGGCTGCAGCCCGCCGCCAGCCTGAGCCACTGCCATCAATTGATGCTGACGACCTTACATTACCTGATGATCTAAATCAAGACACTGTCCAGGAAAACATACTCTATCACTTCTCTGGATACCTGGTTGAGTCATTTCTTAAGAAGGTATCTTGCCACCTTTGCCCGGACTTGTTGAAAGCTCCAAGTGGTGACCTAACAACCGAAGTCCAATTTCATGCCCTGCTTCAAGCGGACGCACCTGGCTCAATTTTTGGTTCTTTTTGTACTCCATCAAATTCTTTGTTTTAAGGTGCTTGAGCATCTTTTCCTTGAGCAGCAGCACATTCATCAGCCCACAGTTGCTGAGCGCATTGTGCATGCCTTGGTGCCCCATCCCGAAGGTCAATTTTGTAACACAGCATGCACAGTGCAGTTCCTCCACCTCTTTAAGAATGTGCACCTACGTTGGCACATTCCGCTCGCTGACAGAGATATACTGAAAAAACGTGCCCGTAAAACATCTGAAAAAGGAAATGACAAACATTTTCAACCTAACGTGACCCAGTAGAGTTGGTGCAGAGTTTGTTATGGCTCTTGTGCACCATTGTGTGGATGTCAAAAGAACTCTTTTCGGTATAACTTGGATGTCAAATCTAGCAGTCATACTGCGCTGCTCAAATCGACCCCTCTAATTTGGAGACCAGTTGGCTTATTCCTGGCAGACTAACTTCACACAAACCATAATAAACTTCACACGATTCACCTTTGATATACACCCTACAGACCTGAGGTCTTGTCACTGGTACTCAAAAACTTAGCATGTAGCGAAAACACATTATTTGTGGACTTCCTCTTCTAGATTTAATTGTACATATATGTTAAATTGAATCTTCTGAAAAGCTTCTGGGTTGCTTTTATAAACCTGCTTACCTGCTGCAATCGGTGTTGGCCTTTTTGGTCCACATCCCTGCTTTCCCAAATCCTGCACAACACTTTACAAGTAAAATGAGCGTGATTTCTGAACCTGCATATTTGTTTATAGGGCTGTCTACACTTTTTATGCTTATTAGAATTTAGTTATTAAATTAGATTTGCTTTATTTGGAACTTGATTTGTTTGTTTGTGTATTCAGCATTTTTGTTTGCAGGAGTTGTTTATAGAGCCATTGAGATAATTGGAAGTATGAAAAGTGCTGTTCTAAATTAGCTTGTACATTAAAGTAATTAATTTCATTTTACATATTTGACAATGTTCAGTAAGAAATACATTTCAATGAATGTGCTGCTTCTGTTTAATTACACTGGCAATATCATGTGAAGCACGTTTGTTGTGAAGTATAGCGCACGCAGCTCGTCTGCTCAACCAGTGCCATGCTGGTCAGTCGCAGCGGGCAGTGCAACACACATCAAACAGGCAAACCAAAAAAAAAAAGGAAGAGGAGGAGGAGGCAAAAAAGGTGCATGCCAACGACTGTGATGGCGCCATCTGGCAGTCTTTCGAGATACTTTCGTCTCCCACCGTGCATATGTTCGCCTTTCTGCTACTAGCACCTTGTGGCGCTAGTTTCTTCTTACCACGGTGGAGACTGGAGCTGCACTCGGCTGGCCCAAATCCAAAACAGCGGAAAGTGGAAATTAATTGGACGACGCCACCTGTTCGGTTTACACCACATGACTGTGTCATCGTTCTAGTTTTTGAGTTCATAACAGTGTCCAAACATTTACAGTTAAACAATTCATTTATATTTACACTTAACCTATTTGTATAACCACTTCAATGTACAGACGGCATTTGTTGAGACAGCTTACACTTTTGGTTTTTGCCAATGTATCATTCACATCCACGCAAGTCCGATCCAATCCATCCGTTGGCTATTTTTGAGGCAGCAGTTCGGTTTGTTCACTATCGCTTTCTGCCATGTTGGCAGTCGTCGTGCATCATGAAAGGTATGTTAATAAAGGATAGCCAGTTGAAGTGCGTTTATAGAAGCCACCTTCAATTTGCAAAGAACGTACACACGTGTATGTTCAGCATTGCATGTGCTACTGCTGTGTCTTTGCTGGCAAAGGTGCACCAGTGGCACCTTTGACCTGTAGAATTCATTGTTCCATACGCTGGCGGCAACATTATCAGCAACGAGCGAGACCCTGGGATATTTGTCGCCGCATCCTTTAATAGACCTCTACGAAAGTCACTGCGCCTCTAGTGTCGGTTCGCGCAACTTGACAAAATCCGCCTATTGCCGTCGTCAGCATCGAGGGGTTGAACCTGAACCGTTCCGCTGCATTCGGCAGTGGTGATAGCGTTTCGACATGCCATTGCTGCGTCCCTCAATGCACCCAAAGAGGGCCAAAATATAAAAACCAACACAAGGTGAGTTTTTTTCTTCACGTTAAAACACCCGTATTCGAAGAAATCGGGTCATGCAGATTCGCGCGGAGTGAGCGACGATCACATTTAGCCTGACCGCTGCTGCCTCAACGCTTTCGAAGCTTCGAGCGCGTGTTCACCGATTCGGAGTGTAAAGTTAGCAGAAATAAAAATAATCTATAGAGGATAACCCCTGTCCACGCGACATCGTTTCGAAATGCGTTTGGACTGCACGAGTAATCGTGCGATGGATCGCATGCGAGCGACTCTGACCAGTATTCAGAGTTGATTTCTGACAACGTTGCGTTGTGGTGTCCGATCACAAGTTGTGTGAAGTTTCCTAGTAGGTATGGGCACGTAACTTCGGATAATACCTCGTCCGCACAGACACTCGCGCAAAAAAGAAAAGAAAGAACGAACGGAAGGAGTGCTCGCACGTCACGACATTAGCATGAAATTCGATAGAACATTGTTTTGCGTTCACGACATCGGCATTGCATGAGTTGCTCTTGCTAGCACGGAGAGGTGTACTTCGTCTCTTTAATGCCTGTATCGGGAGCTCGTACTGCAACTTCTAAACATGTTTTCAAGCGCGCGCCCGGGGCAGTATCGGGCCTCCAAGAACGATTTGCTTTGCTCGTCCCCGCAACGTTCTGCTAGAGCTGCTCTTCAAGTGCTTTGACCACATTACCTCGTAACTTTTGTCCGTGAGCATAGAACTCACCCGATCACAAACCGCAAAAGGCACAGCATGCCATAGACTACATCACACAGCATATTTGTCTGCCAGAACATAAAAGTATGGAATGAATGAATGAACTATGTGTTGTTGAGAATAACACTGGAGAGTAAAACAGACGTGCACATGGGATGCATAGGAGAGTTGACTTTATTAAGGTCGTTTCAAGAGCTTGTAACAAAACAAATAGGGACAGAGGGACACACCTGAGTCTTGACAAAAGGCTGTTTAAAAACAAGCACTAGAACAGCCCAACGGAAACAAGTTTCTTTTGCAAAGTTCCGTCTGCATCGTTTGAGTTATACAACCACATTTTTTCTAACCGCAATATTTCTACTCCCAGGTTTCCTACCCTGGCTTTCCTCTGGCTCCTGAGGCAGCTTGCTTTGTTGAGCACTCCGGTGGTGGATCTGAAATAAATTTGCGTTGCTTGTTTACTTATGTTTACTGCATAGATTGTACAGTAAACAAACATACAATGTGTTCACCCATATTGTTTTTTTTAAATAGGTAAGAGGCATAATCTTTAGCAGTGCTCACTATGTGTGAGAAAAGACGCGTCATATATGCGATTATTCGTTTGTTAAACGCCGGAAGCTTTTACTACGCCGAAAGTTAGGATCTGGCTTGTCCCAACTTTTGACCTAGCATGCTCGTGCTGATAGTGGACATAGGGCACGCCATGCGGCACCACACGCGGCTGAACCGTCAATCGTGAGCCCCAGTCAGACATAAAGCAATACAGATCGAAACAAGTGACATCGCTAAAAAAAAAACAAAAACACGAAGCACGTGCGTACAGAGGCGAGAGTTCACCGGCATCGACGCAAGACGTCAGCAAGAGCTTGCATTCTGTTTACCCCTCACCCCCCGCCTCATACTCTTAGTCCATACGCCACGGAGCTTCGCAAACATTATCTCAAGCTGTGAGAAGCCTTCAACGAGCCGGAAAATATTACATTTCGTTTCATCATGGCAAAAGAGGCCGAAGATGCGCGAGTATCTTAGGGCCTCTTTGGCGTTTCCTTGTGCACGGCGCTGCGGCAGACGGCACAAGTCCGCCGGCACGTAAAGGACACGTTCACGGCGTGATGCGCGCGCTAGCAGCCTTGGGTTGGCTCACCCTTAGGTCTGAACGGGCGACAAGAAAGAACAGTGCTTACCTCAACACTTGAACCGTCGCCGGATCAACGTAGGCCTCGGTGATGAACTTGTTGCTTCGGGCAACCTGGCGGCTCGAAGCGAGTGTCGAGGCGCGGCACGCCTCTACGCGTATCTTACATTGTTAAAGCTACGCGGAACTGCAGTGTGGTCAGTGCTCCACGGGGAAGGCAAAGTCACTCGTCCATGAGGGCCGTAGCCAAGGGTACCGGGAGTACTGCCACAAGGAACTGCCATCGCTCGCTCCCAAAACGACGACGCAGTAATGGCGGGCGGTTTCGGCTCTCATAGTTGCTTGACTGACCTTTCGTAAAGGGTCGTGCGTTGTCGTTGTTTTTGTTTTGTTGTGGAAATGTAAGGACCACGTGTGAACAACTTATTTGTTCGTTTGTAGGACCTGGGGAAGCTGATAAAGAACATTGCAATAAAAATCTTGCTACAAAAGCTGCCTCGATGTTGGGTGGATCGCCCAGGCTGAGGCCAGGTGCTCATCCACTTGCTGGCAAGGGGAGCGCACAATCTCAAAGACGTGGTCATCATCGATTCGGACGTAAGCTGAAGTTGGTCAGTGCATAATTTTGCTTTTAGCACTGTGTTTACACACAGGTATCAGGAGCAGTCTTCGTCAATGAATATCTTCTTTCAACCTAAAGCGTCCCTCCTTCGTGGACAGAAATGTGGCTAGCCCATAGGCTCCCCAAGTTCACGAACGATGCTGTAGACCTGTGCATTCATTTTGTCACTTCTGTTATTGGGAAATCAGCTTTGCAGAAAATGATGTGGTATGCTTCAGGCCCTTCATGCAGCACTAATGTGCCTCACAGTTTAATTGTGTTGCCATCATGCAGCACATATTGTAAACATCTACTTGTGAGGATACCACTGCATTATCTGATTTGTTCATAAATCAGAGGCATGATCCCAGCATTGAAAGCCTGTTTTCTGGAAAGCTGCGTACTATTTATGTTGGATGCCTGTTTGTTCACAAAATTTGTTTCCAGTTCATAGGGTGTGAAGATACAGCAAAGTGAGAAATGCCAAATTGCTTCTGAGACCTCTACAATCAGCTGGGTACTGCAGATTTCTTCTGCAGTGTACAAATCTCTCAGAGAAAATATAAATGTTGTGCGTAGTGTGAAGTTAGTGCTGAGTGGGCTCCTGGAGTGGTGGCAAGAGCCAACAAGCTGCGGCAGGTGATGCCTTCTTAACATTTTACATTCTTCAAGCTTTAGACCCCATCGGTTTGTCAAGTAGAAGCGATTCTTGTACATTGGCTTTGGGAAAGAGATGCCACATTGAGATTCTTCAAAACAGTGCAGTGAAACAGGGAGTGGTTTCTCAGCTTCTGGAGACACGCGAAGGAGCCGTTAGCCTGGCAGTGTAGCTATTTCACCATTAAAGACAAAGTCAACTATGCACAATGACTGAGGCAAGGAAATACCATTCGGATAGATTGGTCACAAGTGGATCGTGTTGACCACGCTAGACCAACCCATCTCCGGCCACAAATGACAAAAATATTACTGGCAAGTGTTTCTCAAACTTGTTTCTGTGCAAAAAGGAACTCCTAGTCCTAAAGCTTGTCAATATAAACAAACAAAATTACTTTCTACTCAATAACTTTTGCTCATTGTGCAAACATCAGTAAATACGAAGGATCTACGAGTTATTTGTAGTAGTAGTAGTAGTAGTAGTAGTAGTAGTAGTAGTAGTATGGGGTTTTTTGGCGCAGCAGCATCGGGGCTATAGTGCGCCAGAAACATTGTGTAAAAACCACCTACATTTTTTTTTTTCCTTCTGACTAAAGCCTTAAAGCGAACCCTACTAGAAACTAGACTTATAATTTCCGCAGAATGTTAATTTCTTCCAAAAAGTTAAAAACTTGTGAGAATGGGACGAGGGGTTCATCACCCAGTAAAAGAGCCAAGTGAAACGGTACATGTTCCCGATAGAATATAGAAAACCAAGTTCGACGGTTCTCTTCAAAGTGTGGACAAACTATCAAAATGTGAAGGATACTTAATGGTTCAGAACAAAAGTCACAAGTCGGTTCACTTTCCCTACGCAAGAGGTAGCTATGAGTGAGGTGGGTATGTCCTATTCTCAACCGGCACAGAACTATCTCATAAAACCGCTCTCGGTGTCTGGCACTGCGCCACTCACTCAGGATTGGCTTAATTAAATGGAGTTTATTTTGTAGATGGGAATCCCATTCCCCCTGCCAGGAATATTTTATTTGCCTTTTTAGTGGTACTCGGTAATCAGTAGCAGGGATGCTGTCATAGTCAATTGTCCTATCTACACATGCAGAAGCTGCACGGTCAGCTAGCTCGTTGCCTTCAATGCCAATATGGCTGGGGACCCAGCAGAATTCTATCTGTATTTTCTTTACCAGCGCTTGTGTCAGTGCATTACAAAGTTGCACAAGCAGAGGGTGCTTCAAGAAGTTGGAGAGTTGAGTGCTTTGAGTGAGCTCAGAGAGTCCGAGAAAATAACAGATTTTCTATATCGATGTTTGACAATGTGGTCAACTGCAGTTATCAGGCCATACAGCTCGGCCGTAAAAATTGAGGCATTTTCGTTTAGCCTTTTTACAGATTTGTAGCCCTCACCGATCACAGCACAGCCAACGAAGTCTCTGGTTTTTGATCCATCGGTATAAAAGTGCTTGTATCCATTGTAGGAGGTATAGAGCTCTAAGAATTCTTGCCTGAGAACACTAGGGTCTACTGTATCTTTCCTGTGCTTCGTCAAGGAAAAATTACAATGGGTATCGGCAAGCTTCCAAGGTGCCGTTCTTTGTTGAATTTCAAGGACAGGGGAAAGCGCATCAAAATTGTATTGTTCTGTGGCAATTCTTACACGTAGTGCAAAGGGAGGGGTTACAGATGGTTTGTGCTGAAATAAGCGCTCATAGTTTATGTTTTTAATTATTTCAAAAGCAGGATTTTGCGGGAACGAACGGAGCCTCAGAAAGTACTGTACAGCGAGAAAAAATCTACGCCTCTCAAGTGAGCACTCATGCGATTCAGCATACAGGCTAAGTACCGGTGACGTGCGGAATGCCCCCGTCGCCAAGCGGATCCCCTGGTGGTGGATGGGATCAAGCATTTTGAGGGTGGATGGTTTCGCAGATCCATAAACAAGGCTTCCATAATCCAGAGTAGAGCGTACTACAGCCCTGTAGATACGTAAAAGACATACCCTGTCTGAGCCCCAGGTGCGATGTGAAAGAACTTTTAGGATGTTTAGTTTCCGCTGGCATTTCAGCTTCAGTGCCTTAATATGGGGGCCGAAAGTCAGCTTGCTGTCAAATGTCACACCGAGAAATCTGTGTTCCGGTCGAACTGGGAGGGGTGTGCCATTTATATGAAGCGATGGTTCGGGAAACATTCCCCTTCTCCGGGAGAAGCAAACAGCTTCAGTCTTCTCAGCAGAGAACTTGAAACCGTTCTCATCAGCCCATTTACTCATCTTGTTAATGGTCACTTGAATTTGGCGTTCACAAATAGCTAAATTACATGACGAAAAGCAAACCTGGACGTCATCAACATAAAGCGAGTAGGAGACCGAAGGTGGTATTGCTCGGGACAGGGAGTTGATTTTTATAAGGAAAAGGGTAACGCTCAGGACACATCCTTGTGGGACACCATTCTCCTGGATGAAAGATGACGAAAGGGTTCTTCCCAATCGCACCTGAAAGGTGCGGTCCTACAGAAAATCTGCAATGCAATTAAACATATTCCCACCTATATTCATCTTGATGAGGTCTTGGAGGATACCAAACCGCCAAGTGGTATCGTAGGCCTTTTCAAGGTCAAAAAATACTGAAAGACAAAACTGCTTGTTTATAAAGGCCTCTCGGATGGTTGTTTCCAATCGTACGAGGTGGTCAGCAGTGGACCTGGCAGCGCGAAAGCCACACTGTAAATTGCTTAAAAGGGAGTTTTGTTCCAGAATGAAGATGAGCCTATTGTTAACCAGCCGCTCGAATGTCTTACCCAGGCAGCTAGTCAGGGCTATAGGCCTGTAGCTGGAGGCTTTACTTCTGTCCTTTCCGGGTTTGAAGATAGGGATGACAATAGCCCTTTTCCACACACTCGGCAGCTTCCCTTCTGCCCACACTCTATTGAAAAACTGGAGGAGAATGACGAGGAATGCTTCAGGTAGATGGGAAATCATAGTGTAATGAATGTCATCAACCCCAGGAGATGTAGCTTTTGCTGTGGCAATGACTCGACGCAGTTCAGTGAGAGTAAAAGGCCGGTCATATTCTTCGGCACAGCTATCAGATCGGCGGATTCGGACCTTCTCAGCTTTGGTTTTGAAGCGTAGGAATTTTTCCGTATAATTTTCAGAGCTGGAGACCTGCGCAAAATGTCTGCCCAGTGCATCGGCCTGTTCTTGCAAAGATGAAAACGCCTCTCCATTGTCGGCTGACAGCAGGGGGATTGAAAAGTGGGAGTAATCACCATCCATTCGCCTTACCCTGTCCCACACAATTTTGGCTGGAGTAAACCTATTAATGGAGGAAGCATACGAGTGAAAGGAACGGCGTTTCGCTTGTCTCCTGACGCGGCGGGCTTCTGCTCGCAGTCGCTTGAATGCGAGAAGGTTGGTGGGAGTGGGATACCGCCGAAACTTTGCCCAAGCGCAATTCTGCCGATTTCTGGACTTTCGGCACTCACTATCCCACCAAGGCTTTGGGCGCTTGGGTAGCTTACCCGATGTTTGTGGAATAGCAGCACGAGCTGCGTCAATAATGGCAGTTGTGATGATTTCATTTTCTTCTTCAATAGTGTGTGCAAAAGGCAGGACGGACGATGCTACACATTCCTGGAAAAGTTCCCAGTTTGCCATAGAAAGTTTCCACCGAGGAGGACAGCAGGGGAGAATAGGTGGGGGCTCTGTGGGGATGAGATGAATAGGGAAGTGGTCACTGCCACGTGGGTTGTTCAGGACAGTCCAGGTAAAATTTGTGTATATGGATGAAGAAACAATAGATAGGTCAATGCAGGAAAAGGAGTGGTGAGTCGAGCTGAAATATGTGGCCTCACCAGTATTTAGGAAACTGGCAGCTCTTCGGGAGAGAAACCTTTCTATAACAGATCCTCGGCTGTCGACCCGTTGGCTTCCCCAGAGTGGATTGTGGGCATTAAAATCTCCTAGGAGAACATAGGGTTCTGGAAGCTGGTCTGCAAGGTGTTCAAGATCAGACAGCGTCAGGGAAGATGAAGGGGGCACGTAGATGGAGCATATGCTGATAAGGCGATCTAACATCAACCGTACTGCGACAGCCTCCAGAGAAGTGTTCAAAGAGATTTCAACAGCTGGCACCGTGCCATCTACGACAATGGCAACTCCTCCGGAACTGCCAGACGTTGTTATGCGATCTTTGCGAAAGACTTGAAATGATCGCAGGAAATTACTATTCGACGGTCCCAAATATGTCTCCTGGAGACAAACTGCAGAGGGTGTGTACTCCTGAAGTAAGGAGTGAACATCATCCAGGTTGTGAAAAAGTCCTCTGCAATTCCACTGTAAAAAGCCTCCTGCCATAAAATGTGTGAAGCTAAAAAATCGTTAAAATGTGGACAAAATTTAAAAACTCCTAAAAATGAATAATGAAATGAATATTAAAAAGCCAGGTTATTGACCTCAAAATACTTATAATGCAATGCACATAAAAAGGTAGACAATGTGAAACTGGAGAGCTCCAAAATTAAAATATATGGGGTATGTACACGAGGAAAATGCATGGGGTAAAATTAAATGCTTTCGGTAGAGCCATTTTAGAAGTAAAATCCTGAGCACATGAAAGAGTGAGTTAGTAGCTTCACTTTGGAGGTGTTACAGGTTTTTTGGATGTTTGTTTCTTTGTAGTCTGCCACTCCATCTCATCCTGGTCAGACCCCGGAGTCGATGAGGGGGCAGACAAGGCAGTTCCAGTGTTCTCCTGAGCCCCGCAGGCAACCTTGCCTGCCGGCCTGGGAGGGTCCGTGCCGCGAGGCCCTGATCCGCGGCCACGACCAGAACTTGGTGGAAGGGTGGTTGATGTACTGGGGAGGGGTTCTACCCCGTCCATCTGTTCCACCTCGTTTCCTGACAAGGAAGCTGCATGTGATCCACGCAGCTCCTTGGTTCCTGGCTGCCTCTCCAGGGACTGAGGCTGAGGTCCTCGCTTTTTCTCCTCCATAGGAGTGCGGCCTGTGTTGACAGGTGCAGCCGATGCTGGCCTGTCCTGACCAGAGGAATCAGCTGGAGCGCCCTCTCCACGAGGAGGGGGAGCCTGCTGACCCTTCGTTACCGTCTTGAAGGGGAGGGCGGGCACGGCTATTGCCGGCCCGCCCTTGCCCAGGGGAGCGGCATGCTGCCCCTGCTGTGGGGATGGGGCCCTTAGGTCGGCAACCAAGATCTCAGGAGAGACCTGGGTGGCCTTTGTCTCCGAGCGTGGTGCAGGGCCCCTGCGCACTACCTCGGCATAACCTCCCTTAGAAAGGAAGGAAAAGCGCTTCTTTGCATCTGTGTAGGACAGGTTTTCTTTGACCTTAACTGTGAGGATGTCCTTCTCTTGCTTCCAGAGGGGGCAGCTTCGGTAGTAGGCAGGATGTGGTCCTCCGCAATTTGCGCAGTGTGCCTGTGCCTCGCAACCATCAGACACGTGACCCTGATTTCCACACTTGGCACATGTCTCCTTTCCACGACAGCTGCGTGATCCGTGCCCAAAGCGCTGGCAACGAAAACACCGCTGGGGGTTGGGGATGTATGGGCGGATGCGACAGTTGAGGTAACCGGCTTTGACCGTCTCCGGGAGTGCCTGTCTTTCAAAAGTTAGAATAACATGTTTCGAGGGGATGTTCTCACCATTCTTGCGGAACACTATCCGTCTGACATCAACGACACCTGAACTTTTTAGTCCTTCAAGAAGTTCGTCTTCACTGGTGTAAAGAAAGGCTTCTTCAGAGAGGACACCACGGACAGTGTTTAGTGTACGGTGAGGGCTCACCGACACCTTCACGTCGACAATGGTGGTCAGTCTGAGAAGCGCTTCGCTTTGTTTTTTAGTGCTTACTTCAACAAGAAGGTCTGCCGAGTGTATTTTCTTGGCTTTGTAAGAAAATCCAACAAGATTTTCTAGCACTTTGGCGACAATAAAGGGTGACATCTTGGCAACAGGTTTTTGCTCGTCATGTGAGTGAATAACAAAAAACTTTGGGAATGTTTCAACGGTTTCTTTTTCTATGGTCTGTGGTTCTGAACGATGCCTCTTAGAGGTTCGTCCCGAACCGGGTTTAGGAGTTTGCGGAAGCCATGAAAGGCGGAGGATGTTCAGAAACTGTGGCGCACCACCCACCACCGAGCCCAACAAGGGGATAGGTAGCACCCCATAACAAGTATGGCTTGGCTGGGTATGCTACACTACCAGTGCTACCAAGTAACTATAACCAAGTGTGGTTCGAGAAAGGTATCTGTCTCCACCCAAGGTTAGCCCTTGCCGCCAAAGAAGGTGAGAATGAAAAAGAGAAGAGCAGAGAAAGGAGAAAGAAGGGAGGGGATAGTAGAAGAAAAGGCGACTGACTGAATCATCCTGGTCGGGCCAAGCCAGGACACCCGTCTACGGGAAGCGGGGGCCGAAGTGGTGTATTGCCTCGCCCGGGGGCCCCGAAGGGTCCAAACCTACCCGGGCTCGGCTCAACCACCAGGATGCCCTTTTCCCCGGACACGGGAAAGCCACGCACAGCCAGACGTGGGCGGGCGAACCCGCATGGCTCGGGGTCCGTGGAGACGCCACTCTCCAAACACCTGCTTTCACAGGTGCCCCCTGCGGGGTCGAGTTATTTGTGAAACCAACTGCGTATTGCCAGCGGTTAAAATATTGGAATTGTCATCTCTCCTTCACTGTATTTTCGGAACATTACAATCATTCACAAGCCATCAAGCATTCAACATAACTAGTGCAGCTTATCCAGAAGCGTTTTTCGTTGTGGGGATTCATGCTTCTCAATGTTTGTCTGCAGGAGACTGTGCCGCAGTATACAGATTGTAACAGCTTACTATTTTGGCTGCATGGTGGCAACCCTGTTTGAGCTTGAAGCAAGTAGCACACAGTCAGAAATAACCTGTACAACCTTAAATATAGACATAAATGGTTATCACGTATTTCGCATTCAGGGCAATAACATTACAGAAGAGTGAGAAATTCTAAACAATGCAAAAACAGATGCACGACTTGAACGCTGGTAATTAGCAGTTATACAAAAGAGTGCAGCTAACGGTTGATGTGACCATTACAAACAGAAGATTTCATTGTTATTCAAAGGTATATTAACAATTAATGCATAAAATATGTTAAAGTTGCAAAGGGGCACACCTACTTTGTGATGATGATCAAGACATTATGAAACCCCTAGATATCCTGCGGGATATGCAAGACATGGCAGAAGTTAAGTGCTTTATTAATAATGATACACATGCACATGCTTCAGTGGGCATGACATCTCATCAAAATCAGGTCAGTATTGAAATTGCTGTTTTTCGTGCAGGTTAGTCTTTAGGCACCATGTTATCATGATTCTGCCATGCCAATGAAATTAGTTATGACACCGGTCTCCTTCCTGTTTGAGCTAGTCGTTCACTATACTTTGTCATTCTTGTCCCCCTCCACCACAAATAAGAACTATTGTTCCCAAACATTCTTGTTTTTGTTTTTTTCAGTATTGTTAGAACAAATGCTGAAAGAGAAAAATCACAAGAATACTTATTGTTCCCGCAATGTTTGCATCACCAAGCCAAAGGTCCTCTGCGGGTCTATTTCAAATTTTTGACACAATGATCAAATATTCAAGCAGTAAAAAGGGCACTGGAACACATTCTGCTAAAATCCCGATGCCTACCAACACATCCAAATTTCTCTTACCTTAGCCCACCACGCCAAGGCAAAAACCAGCAAGTTGACGTCAGAAGGGAAAGAGTGCAGGCAAGCTGGTTTTGAACTAAGCTGACGTTTAACATTATGGTGGTTTATCCAGCCTCTGAGAATATGTTTAAAGGGACATTGAAGACAATCTGGATGTTTTATTTGAGAATTGAAACAGGCACCAGGCACATTTTAGGGAATATTGAGCAAGTTTTAACTGGTACAGACGCCTATGTGCTGCAGAAGTCCCCTAAACAGCCGGGGTAATAATCATACCTGTGGCGATGCCAGAGACAGTGAGAGAAAGCGATTTCTCATGACATACAAGTGTGATAGGCACATAGTCTCGCATTTGGTCAAAGTGAGTAATGTTCTTTCATTTTTGCATGTGCAAGATTAGAGCAGATTTAGGAAGCCCCATACTGCACAAGTAACACATGAATGTCGTGCACTACATGTTTAATATGTGCACCATACATAGTGGCACTTGAGTGCCTTCACGCATGTTCTGCTGAGGGTGACGAGATCGCTGTTGCGATACCTCATGCCGCCGTTTTGTCGGCCATTTGCTGGCTTTCCCTGTTTGCAACAACCCAAAAATAAACTAACAAAGAATGTCGTCACTAAAATGCCACTGCGATAAGATATGGCAGTGGGGAACCGGAAGTTGACACCACCCTATGCAAAAAGCAAGCATGATGGCACCATAGGCGGTGCAACTAACTTAGGAGCCATGCTCCTAGAGCAATGCTTGTGCAAGCATCACCCGCACATCAAAACGCCTAGAATTAGTTTGTGGAGAAAGCTCAGCGGACTCTGCCATCATGGCAACCAGGGTCAAAACCTGCTGGGTACAAAGCTGTTTAACAGGATGTTCATGGTGTAAGAGGAAGAGGAAGTAGAAAGGTTCTTATATCTTCAAATAAAGTTCCCTATTGGCAGCAAGATGTTTCCGTGGTGCCCTTTTGGGCTCCTACTCATGATGTCATGACCAGCGCGAACGACAGGTTCGTCGATGCGCCCTAGTTAGCACTGATGAAAGCTTCTATTCATCTCCTGCTCTACCTAGCTCAACAACACACTGTCAAAGCTGAAGTTCGGGCTTTTTTATTATTTCTGTCGATGAGATCATACTAAAAAGTCATTCTCAGCTCTTTGCCAATCAGGGAGAGCCAACCACAGCAACGCTTTTGGTTGTGCAAGTGGACGATGAAGGGCAGGACAAAGATTATTAGTGGTAGAAGACAGAGCCGTGTTTAACAAAGTAAGTAAATACTTCCTAAAGACATAATGAAGTGAAAAAAAAAATTTAAACCCAGGCAGTTCTGAAGATTTCACCATTGCATTTTATATTTCTTGTGCATTTGGTGCAATGTTCTTTCTCAAAAAGTACCAACCAAAGAGACACTACTTTGCAAAGGACAAGTACCACATCAGTAGTGACATGGGTGTTCTGGCCCCTGCAAGGCTGCTCGAAGCCGCAAATTTCGAGAAAGTGGGCACTGAAGCACGCTAGCGGCAGATTCCGGCCCGAGCGACATCGGTGGACAAGGTGCGAAGACTGCAACGCCAAGAGGGACAGGACACACCAGTGCTTTGACTTCAGGAAAGGCCACTAGTCGCTGTAAGCAAATCTCATGGCAGGCTTTCCAGTGTCAATATTAAGATGAAGGATGATGGGCAATTTGAAAATAGTGGACCTTGAGTCCAGAGCAAATTCATAGTGAATAATTTCTTTAGGATATGTATTCTGGTTTAATAGTTGCCGCACCCTCTGCAGGCCTTCCACTACCGTCACAGCAAACCTTTTAAAGGGGACACTACATGGGAATATCAACATTTTAAGGGCTCACACAATTGGCGTGCTATTTGCAGGTGGTGTTTGTAGCCATACAAAAGGAGGGCATGCGAAGTTCCAGCCTAGTGAACCAATTTTATAGCCCCAGAACGAAGTAAAGCATAGCTTTGCATGGAATCTGCTCAATGAATCTAACTTTGAGAAATGGTGTTGATAACCACATATTTTCCTGGTGAAATGCATACTGGAATACATGTTGCTGGTTACAATAAAAAAACATTAAAAAAATATGCATTCTTCAAATAAAAAAAATTTGTGAACAAATTTTTTTGAATATTTATTATGCTTTTTAAATTACAATTTTTCATACTAAAGGAACATGAAAATGCAAAATCTAGGTTCATAGTAACCGGCTCCATAAAATTTCAGCATATAAGTGCTTGAACCTCTATTTTTTCTTAAGCATTAGTGGACTGAGAATAATTTATAAAATTATTCTCAGTATGCATCTGTGAATAATTTAACAAATGGAACTTTCTGGGAATACTCTCCAGATGTTGGTGGATGTAAATAGGGCATTTTTCAAACTCAACTTTTTTTGCAGAATTTTTTTCCTGGGTAGTGTCTCCCTTTAAAGGGGTACTCCGCCGTTTTCTTCATAGTCCCCGATTTGCCCAGAAACTTGCTAAAAGCACCAACAAACGTCGCTGAAACAGTAAACCCAAATATTTGGACAAAATAACCTTTTTCGCGAAGTTACAGAATTTACAAGTTTGGTCTTCATCGTGTTTTTCAAAGTGAAAAGCTCTACTGGCAGCATTGAAAAGCGATGTCATGGGTGGGCAGGGGTTCACTCTTTGGGCTGTAGACTTTGTTCCCAACTGATTACAAAGAGTTTTATGGAGTCAAACGAATGCTGTGGAAGGTCGCTCTAGCTCCCGCTCAGCAGCACGAAACAAATGCTCGGCATAGTTCATTTTTAGACTGCTCGCTCGGAACCGCAAGCCTGCCCACCCGCGACGCCATGGCAATGAAAAGCGTGGTATATCTGAGTCTTGGTTTTGGCGTCATTTTCATTGGCCGATTTCACAATAACTATTCTGAATTTCAGCGATACTAAATAGCACAATCGGAAAGAGCAAAGGACGACGATGTCGAAAATATAGTTGTTCGGGTTGCTCAAAAACTCGCCGGAGTTCCCCTTTAAGCAAATCGTCCACCCAGTCTCACTAAAGGCACTTCCAAGGAAGCATTAGTTAATTGGCAAACTCAATAAGTTTCAATCAAACTACCTATTTATTGATAGTGGCTTTGTACACCTCAGAGCTTATGTAGGAATGAAGGAATGACACGTGAACTACAGATTTGACATAAAATTAAACCAAAATAGTTGCCAAGCTATATCTAATCAACAAGATCTATAAATCATCCCGCTACAGTAATGTCAATATGAACACCATTAATATGAACCGTCTGCTATATATAGACAAAATATATCAGAACCAATCACTCCCCTGACAATTTTGACCCATTTATGTGGAAACCCGCAGTCCAGACAATAGATAGCTAGTTGAGGAACAAACTGGGTAAATAGATGCATCTGAGTCCATTGTTCTTATGGAGACAAGATTTTGAAAAAAAAAAACTTCCACAAGTGCCAAGGTTAGTAAAGAAGAGTAAAAATAAGGCCTGGGAGCCAAACGATGGTTTTCATCAGTCGCTTGCCCATTTCTTTTCTTCTATTGGTGTTTCAAATGTAGAAATATTTGACAGAGGTTGACGGCTGTCAAATATTCTCAAATGTCGGATGTCAAAAATCTAAAATGTAGAAATCATTTTACAGGGACCATGACGGACCCAAAAATCTTTCACTGGCCATAGATATTGCCAGGCGTGTCGCCGAGCGATCGCATGCGTGGTCGAAAGGTTAATGCGCCTGACTGTCGCGCGAAAGTTCTGGGTTCGATTTCAACGAGAAGAATGTTCTTTTATTTATTCTTTCAACTTGGCGTTCTCGTGAGTTCGGGAAAATTCTCGTCTGATCGAGTTCCGAATGTCTCTACGCGCCAAACGCTCTAGGCCGAATGTTCCAGAGACCCACACAGCTACAAAAGGTGCTCCGCGTGGTGAGCCAGTCAGTCTCCCTCCAGCGCTCGATCCTGCTGTTTCGCCGACATCGACGCCTGCAACCTAACATTCTTCCATTTTATTTTGGGCACAAGTTCGCCCTATTAAACGTTTAGTTCATTCAGTTATTCTTCGCCTCACTATTTGCCATTCGTGACAATATGCATAAACGTAAGGCAAAATGCTTACCTGGTTATTTTGATGATAGCCTACTGCGACTGAACTGCCAGCAAATCAATAAATTGATTTCCTTTCCTCCAATGCTTTCTATTCTCAGGTCATTTGTAAATGCAGTATGGACCAGTGTCAGGCAACTGTCCTTGGCATGCAAGAGAGATATTTAGAGTGTGTCCTGCGAGTAGCAAATGTATGAGCATACTTGGCCAATAAGGTAGACACTAAGTAGCCCATGCATGCACAAATAAAACATAATTTGTGCATATTTTGTGGACAAACCCTCTGTCTATTATATCTCTTTGTAACATTGACTTGTTAGTGGACGATTTTTGACGGGAATGGGGGCATTCATATTAACAAGACATGGCTGTCATTCCTTCAAAATTGTTTTTTAAAAAACAAGAACAATAAGTGGTGCACACATGCACCTTGTCACGACATTTCTGCATACCGTATATGCTCGTATATAAGTCGCCCTCGTGTATAACCCGCACCCCCCACTTTGGAATGCAAAAGTTTGAAAAAAATTAAAACGGGGCCTTAAACGAACATTTTGCCCGTCACCCAGGGCTTAGTCCCACGATTTAGAATGTGGAGTAATAGGAAAAAAAGTTATTTCAGTAAACCAATTTCCGCTTTATAAGCCCTTCTCATGTTTCGCTGTAGCTAGCGTGTACGTCCGGACGGAGCACTGGAAACGCGTATACCTAACCCCTCCCTCCCGCCCTCCCTCTCTCCCCCGTGGAACCTGGGGAAGGCGGAGATTTGACGTAACTTGGGTTACGTCTGGACGTAACGCTAGACACTTCGCTTCATGTTTTCACGCATTGTTTGTGTTCACGCTTTAGGCATGCAAGGTAACTGGAAGCGTGCAGCAAGTGCCCACTCCATCTACAGGAGCTCTCTGCGGTGGAGGGGTGCCTTGGCACTTGCCAAATGCTTCCAACATTTCCATGCCACACATTCAGCAGTCCGACAAATGCTCATGCTACATGTACAAAGACAGAACTCATTGCACACAGCCGAACTTCAGGACAGACGTTCAACTTGGGCAATGCGACGGCCTTGGCCCGAGAACAGTGCTCAGGCCTAACCGCCGTATTCATAAACATTCCCCTACTCCACTCCAAACTCGACTCGACTTGAGTGGAGTATGGACGCGCGACTCCACTCGAAGCGCCATTGGTATTCACAGACGCGAATCGGCATCTCACTCGAACTCGAGATTCCGATCTCCACTCCAACAAGCTTGAGGACGTCTGGGAGCGAGATTATAGCCAAACGTTTTATTCAAAACACCATTTTCACGTGAAAAATAAATATATTCGTTCGTGTTATCTAAAAACGTGTACCATACAAACATCGAATTAGTGAACTACGAAGTTTTATCAAGGCAGCGTAAAGTTTAGACGTGTTTGAGCGATAAAACGGACAAAGTCGTTATCTTGTCTGGCAACATGCGCATTCGCTGGCTGCGTCCTGCGTCTTGTCGTTCTCCGTTCCCTCGTCGATAGTCCTCGATCTCGTCCCTCGGTCTTTCTTGCTATCGCCGCCTGTTGTCTTCCGTGCAGCCCTGCTTCGTCGCCTCGCCGCCTCGCACGACGAATCATGGAGGACCCCAACGGCAACGACTCGGAAATGGCCGATACCGAAGAGCGGGCAGGGGTTCGTTTTATTTATACTGCGGAGGAGAAGGCGCTCCTCCAAGCGCTCGTAACCAAGCATGCGCGAGTTCTCGAAAACAAAAAGACAAATAACTACTCGAAGGAGGCTAAACTTAAAGCTTGGGAGAAACTCAGCACCGAGTATAACAGCCAGCCAAACGTCCGCCCACGAAGCGCTAAGCAACTCAAGAAGCGTTGGGAGAACGAAAAATCCAGGTACAAAAAAACGAAGTCCGACGAGACGAGAGACATCCACGCCACGGGTAAGTCGACCATTTGCATATTTGGTAAACCGTTCCCGATGTGTAAAAAGTAAACATCGGAGAGAAGTCCTTTTCGGCCAGAACAATGCTATGTGCACGACGTCGTGCACCTTGTTGGGTCTCGTATAAAACGAATTGTCTAAACGAGTTCAAAGCTGTAGCGTAGCAAAGTAATGTGTCCGCTTCATACGCATGCAGCGGATCGAGGTTCGATCCAGTGGGCCTACTACTACTTTTCTTTTTTTACATATTTTTTTGTAGAACATTTGGCGTTGACATTTCTTTTTTTACAATCACCACTGAAAAAAATTAGGTCTCCGCATCTTGCGGGAAGCCTATTCTAACAAAGTGCCCAGCATTCAATTGCCCATAAGAAGGTTCCAGGTGGTTGAAAGTAGTCCTCCACTGGGTTGTGCCAGATTCTCTCTTAGTTGGGTTCACTCTAGTCCCCCTAATAATTGTTTTTATTTCGCACGAAGGCGTTTCGAAAATTCATTCTGCACTTTGAATTGTTCGTCCCATACATTGTTCACACTTTCTCCAATGTGAGCTTCAAATTTTTTGGTTTGTCACAGGAGGTGGGCCACGAACAAGCCGGCCGATGAGCCCCTCACTCATTCTTGTGGGAGCGGCGGCAGACCACATGGAGACACAGGTCACAAATCTCTGCGACAGCGACAGGGCAAGAGACCGGCCAGTGCTGTCGCTGCCTCCGGCCGCAATGTTTGAGGCGATGGTGCGAGGCACTGAAGGCGATGATAATCACGCCCGCTGGAACGACGTGCCAGGTAACTGGGGGCTTTTGGATTGGGATAAATTTGCACCAACATGTCGAGGATGGGTACTGTGAGCCGTAACATGTCTACTCGTATTTGCTACTCGTATCATTTTAACAATGAACCTGGAACAAAAAAAAAAGGCACCCAAGCCTTTTTTTTTATTGCTCGGCAACATCTACACTATTGTACATATCTTCGAGGTTTCAAAATTGAAAATGCGAGCAGTGGGTCGCGACATAGTACTGATAGTACTGTGAATTGAAACCAAAACTAGTGGTTAATACACCTGTTGCAAAGCGTACAGCGCCATGACGGCAGAGAATTTTGGGAAGACTCGGTACAGATCACGTGCCTTCTCGTTGCGCTTCCGCGACAGCCAGTGAGTCGCGGCAGCTGCCGCCAGCAGCAGTCGCAGCCATCCGCCCTTCCGCCAAACCGTCGTTGGCGGCATACCAGTATCTGTGGCAGTGTAAGCAGCGCATGTCGACAGGTGAAGCTATTCACTTATTTAAATACTTTATTCATCGCAACTTACCTTCACGTCTTGCAGTGTCACCGAATCCACTTATTTTGCACCGCAACCGTGGCACAGTTCGACTAGGTTCAACGAAGCGTTTGTGTAGCAATCGATGGAGCCAGTGCAAAGGAGAGGGATGAGAAGGGGCAACCTCGCAAAAGATAGCCAATAAGATACCTTCTCTTGCATTTCCGTGCACCTGCTTGCGTATGCCACATGGTAGCGGGAGGAAGGACGATGGCAGAACAGCACAACACATGAGTCTCAAACACAGCTGTGGGGGCTTGGAGACCCTATATAAACACGAACCTCTGCGCAATAAATTTCATCTGTGTTTGAGACTTGCGTGTTGTGCTGTCACTCTTTTCCCTAGTCTCGAAGTTTTCGCCCTAAATTTTTGTTAAATTTTCACCACCTTGTTTGTGCCCCAACTTTTTGTTCTCTGCTGCAAGTTAGCGGCAAGCTTGCACACATTTGCTCTTAACAAAGTGTCTGCCATAACAACCGTCTGAGTGTACACATGTTGTGGTGTCCCCTTTGAGGAAGGTTTACATAGTGCAGTTACTCTTGTTTGTTTCTCGGATAGGAATTTGATCCCATCAGCCGTCTGACATGGCAAGGTCTGTCGTTAACCAACTGAACAAAACATGCTATTGGGGCAAAATCGCATGTAGTCAAAGCACGACGTGAAGTTGAAGCAGAGGGACACAAATTATATGATAATGCGACCGTAAACTATCCACAGTGCTAGAAGTGGTGCAGAGCATAACCCATCGGACAAGCTCTGTAGTTTGCCAACGCCTAGCTTTGAACATTTCTGCGAAAGGCCCATGTGGCTGTTGGGCCTCCTCCTCTGTCTACTTGCTCTTCCCCTAGCACTCACAGTGCCAATGTGTTCTGCATGCCCAGATGCTCCTGAGCCGTCCGCCTCACCTCTCCAAGAAAGCAGCGTTGGAGCTGCGTGTGCGACTCCGCCGGCAAGGGGTATTAGCTGCCCCCGTGCTGAGCTGCCAAGCGGGGCATCCAGAAGAGCTGGAAACCGCATCGCAGCATTGGAGCGGATCATGGCTCCCGAAAAGGATGCCCGTGTCGACATCCTCGAGAGGGAAGATCGGCGGAAAGAGGCGCAACATTTAATGGAAATGCGCATACTGCGAAACAAGCTTTTCGAGCAGCGACGGCGCGGACGGGCAGAGTTCCAGCTGCTCCAGCTGGAAGAGAGATAAAGGTGGAGCAGCTGGCAGCCCTGCGCTGCAAGCAACAAGGGTGTGGCAATCACGATTAAATTTGGGTTCTTTCAGTTTAGTAGCATTCTGAGGATTTACTTATTTATTTTAATTATGTGCGCTACATTGTAGTCAAACGGTAGAACCAAATGTGTTTTGCATATCCCTTTCCTGCCCTGCCCACACAAACGTGCGGGTTCAAATAGAATTTGTTTTACCTTTATCCGACAAAAATCTAGGTGTTCCGACCCAGCCCGCACGTTTGTGTGGGTGCGTGGAATAAATTGAAACGAGTAGTTCCCGGTTTGCGCCGCAAGGGGGCTAGTTGGACCTTTTCCAAAATGGCGCTTTCCTCGAGAGATGCACACTGGGCGCCTTCGAAAAGTAAGTGCATCATTTTGCTTTCTTTTCTCGTGCATTTTCAGAACTAGGAATTGGAAAGCAATCCCGAGACCCGCTAAACGGCATTAGGCGTACAAATAGCCATATCAACATCGCACAGAGGTGCCGAGCACGTTCAAAACAGCCACCCGCACATTTGTGTGGGTTGGGCATGCATGACGACAAAACACCATTTGACGTCGCCATGAAAAAATGCTTGTTACTTAGATTTATTTTATTTTATTTCTAGGAATATTACATCCTGAACAGGACGCTGACATGGAGGAAATATTCAAGATTCTCGAGTCGTCTGACATCGATTGTGACAGCAGTGATGACGACGACCCCGATTGGCAGCTACATGCTCCAGATGCAAAAAGCAGTGATGATGAAGGAGAAAACGAGGAAGCCGCCCGGTTCCTTCAACGTCGAAAGGGTTCTTTGCCCCGCCTTCATCGTTAAGTGCGACATTGAAGAAAAAGACCAGAAACGTTTCATGGAAAAAGAAGACCTTCACTGAAAAACCGCATCAGCTTCCAGCAAGTGAAGAGGACCATGAGCCCCCTACTAATGTCGGCACACCATTGAGCTGCTTTGTGCGATATTTCGACGACGAGTTCTTCGAGAACGCTGCTGAGAAGACAAGTATGTACCACATGTCTCAGACTGGAAAGGTTCTGAAGGTGACTTCACACAAGATCAAGCAACTGTTTGGCATGCACGTTATAATGGGTTGTATCCGCTTTCCGCACATACACATGTACTGGCGAAGGGGGCTTCAGCTCAAGCTGGTGAGCAGTGTCATGGCACGTGAAGAGTTCAAGACGCTAAGAACATGCCTCCACTTCGTTGACACGGAGAGGCCACCCGCAGAACCAGACGAGAACAGGCTGTGGAAAGTGCAGCCAATAATTGATGCTGTCAGAAAACATTGCCATGAGCTGGAGAGGAAACCTGCTTCCTACTCCATTGATGAACAGATGATACCTTTCACGGGAAGGTCCTCTCTGCGACAGTTCGTCAAAGGAAAACCACGGCCAGTGGGACTCCAAAATTTTGTTGCGACCACTTCCAAAGGCCTGGTGATGGACTTTGAGATATATCAAGGGAAATCAACCCCTCTTGCTGACACAGCACTTGGCCTTGGTCCTAATGTTGTTTTGAGACTTGTGCAAACTCTGCCCGAGAGGTCCCTCATCTTCTTTGACAGGTACTTCACAACGATCCCTCTCTTGGATGAGCTTCTAAAGAGGGGCATCGAAGGAACAGGAACAATAATGGCAAATCGTATTAAGAACATTCGGTTTCGAAGTGACAACACCATGAAGCAGGGAGAATACGAGGAGTACACCCGTGACGATGGAAATGTGGTTGTAGTCAAGTGGAAGGACGGCAGAGCCGTGACCCTTGCATCAACTTCTACTGGAGCCAGTCCTGTTGAACCTGCAAAGCGCTGGTCAAAACAGGAAAAAAAGTACATCGATGTACCAGCACCGGCAATTGTCCGAAGGTACAATGCGTGCATGGGGGCGTCGACATTTGTGATCAGCTGTTGGAATATTACCGGATCGCCATCAAGACAAGGAAATGGAATTTAAAGGTCAGCCTACACATGATCGACCTCCTCTTGCCAACTGTTGGATGGAATACAGACGCCTGCAGGGCAAATGCTGTGCCACGGCGAGACACCATGGACCTTCTCGACTTCCGCCTGGCAGTTGCTGAAGCTCTCTGCTCAACACCCAAAAGAAAAAGAAGTGAAGCCGCGGAAGAGGTCGACGTCTCAAATGGCCAGATTCAGCAGCCTTACAAGGTGGCAAAGCTCCCGGTAAAGATAAGCGGGTAGATTCCTTTGACCACTGGCCCACCGTGGATGCCCTGAAGACCCCCGAATATGCAGGCTGTCAGGATGCAACTCACGGTCGAGGACGCGTTGCGAAAAATGCAACGTTTACCTTTGCCTGACAAGCGAGAGGAACTGCTTCAAGTTATTTCATACTTCCCTGTGAGGCAAATATGTCTCTGAGGCAATGTTTTCCTTGGCATATATTTGTTTACAGTTCGTGAGATTCCGACCCACACATTTGTGTGGGTCCGTTTTGAAAATGAAAAGTCTAAATTTTCTTTTTTATCTTTCAGATATATTATAAGAGGCGTTCAATGGTCTGAAAATCCACAAAAGATTTCATATTTGTGGTCAACTTTTTTACCGGGCAGGAAAGGGATATTCGGAAGTTGAATGAAACAGCACACTGGAATTGAAGGAAAGGGCAGGTCTTTCGTTAGCTCTGTGCTGGCCACAAGTCTTTTCCAGAAATTGTTTGAGTGACCGAATACCTGAAATTTGATTTAAGAATCAATTTATTCGAGAGCTTACTACTGGATTGATTCGTGTCTGAGTATTTGCACAAGTCAGTGACGGGTCAAGAACGGAGTACAAGCTGGAGAGGAGAAATAGGACGGAAGTTTTAAGTGGAGAGGAGGTTTCTCCTCTCCACCTCAAGCATCTGTCTTATTTCCTCCTTTCCAGCTGGTACACTATTCTTGACCTGTCATTGACTATAAACATGTGCTTCTGCTTGAATATCCCTATTGGAAGCACAGTGCGATGATCTGTGTGCGTTTCAGCGAGTCGTTGATTGTGTCAACAGGGTCTGGAGGTGATGGCAGTACAAGAGGACGCAGCGCCTCCGGCGTCGGGGGACTGGTGCAGTGGGTAGAGCGGGTGGGCATGACTCTTTTCACAGCCGGGCCAGGTTGTGCAGTGCAGCACAGGCGGTGATGATGAGGGCTGACCGTTCCGCCTTGTACTGCAGCCGCAAGTCCAGGCATGGGAAGCGTTGCTTGAACATTTCAAATGCCCTTTCAACCGAGTTCCTTGTTCTTAGGTGAGCTGCTTGGTACCTATATGGTGCAGCATTGGTAATGGAAGCAACGTCGCAAGATAAAGGTCTTCAGGTGCAAAAATCGCCACTGCTGCAACCCTCAGTATGGTTCAGTAACCTGTACAATACGGCCCATCCGTGCTAGCTGCATTTTCGGCATTTTTTATTGCTTGCCAGAGGCGATCGACTGTTCTGCATACAGTGTGGTTTTGGCTGGTGTTTTCTACATTACCGTGTTAGTTCAAGTTCTTGGCCCTAGTCCAATTCTAGTGACAAAGAGCAACAATTGACACCGACTAACTGTGAAGAACAACAAATGTTCTCGAGGAAAAAAAAAGACAAAACTAAAATGTTGTATGCTACATACTTTTGAAAATTTGTCCACAGGAAGTGAATAATGCCAGCTTTTTTTGCCATACAAAGGCCCAAAGGTCATGAATCTAGTTGTGACAAAGATTTGCAGAACTAATAGTAACCAATAGGAACACTGTGGCTACTGCATCACTTCTTGTTAGCTGTTCTGAATTTCATGCCATTACTTCTTCCAACAAACTAGTACATACCTGCCCTTTGGGCTGTTGGCTACACCTGGGCCGGTCAGGGGCGTAAGAAGAAATGACATGCAGGCATAGCCTGCATCTCCGAGCAGCAGGCCAAGGATGCGCTGATTCTTGTACAGGAACCTTGCACGACTGTTGTCGAATATCCTGCTGTCATGCACAGAGCCCGGCCACCTAGCAACAATGTCCAAAAACTGCAGCTGGGGTCCTGTGATGGCCTGTGGATAGGAAGGAGCAGTACAGGGATGAGCAGGTTGCCATGATATCAACACAGAAGTGCTCAAGCTGAAATTTCTACTATGATTAGTATATTTACGACAAAGTGCATCTGCAAGCTTTGAAAATTAACTAGCATTTGAGTTCTCGCAGTTTTATGTGACGTAAGCTTACAATGTGGCTTAATTCCTAGGTTTTTCAGGGCGGTATAGACCGTTCCATTAGGGCCATAGCAGAGAGGGTAATGAGAAAGAAATGCCCTCCCCCTCTCACCCGCCGTCGTCTGCTCCGCCGACTGGGCAGTACCTAGCATCCGGCTGGCATACAAACTCTGTTTAAAATCGCGTCATTCTGGAAATATCAAGCGCAGATGCGCAGATTTTGGTATGCCAGTTGTCGTGTAATACTATGCTAGATAAAAAGACTAACAGGGTCCAATTGCGCTGTTACCGGCGTGCAAATTAAAAAAAAAATAGGGAAAACTGTGTCAGATTGGCCGGTCTCTCCGACGAAAAGTAAATCCGGTTGCTGTACCTTTTTTACTATACAAAGTTCGTACTGGTGTAGGCCTTTAGCGACCATGAGTGGAAGTCTGAAATAATAAATAAAAACGTGCTCTCCTGCCGCAATACACGCAGTAGTTGAGGGTAGTACTGCCGGCTGACTCAACTGCTATTTAAGTAACGGAAAAAAGATATGCTAGTTGATCATTTACCGAAATAGAACAACAGAGAGCTATAGGCTGATTTTGGAGTAGCCACAACTATTCTAAGAACGCGAACCACTTCACAACGGCAGCCACGAGCGAGAGTTCGATGTTCCGTACAGCCCGCCGCTACAGCCCAAAGATGGAGAATGGCAACCTCCCGGTTTGTCGTCTGCTAGCGGAGTCGGGCGCGTGCCCTCTCTCTCGTTTTACCCCGCCGAACCCGCTGAATTTCCCGGACTGTATGGAGAGGGCGCTGCTGTCGAACAAAATGGTGCCGCCCAGAGAGCGCTAAATGGAATGGTCTATAATAGAACAGAATTTGAGCACGGGATAAAATTTCCCTAATATTTTCTTCGAAAAGTATAATTCAAGGGGAAATTACTTTAAAACATGAGCGTTTGCTATAAAATAACAAAAACCATCTCGGCACTGAATCAAATGTATGTTTCCAAACACATAATACACAATTCTTGGTTTTGAACTCTCTCTAGCTGGCCCACCACCACTCTGCACTGTCGCAGAGTACAGATCTCTTTACAAGTTCTCGTCTATATCAGTCACAATATCGCCGAGCTTTCACGTGCGACACCGCGTCTTGGCGTGCCGTTGTTTTCAATTTACTTCGCTGTCGCTAACAGCACAAACAGAAGTAAACTGACCTGCACGTTCAGGGCGAAGAACCCCTTTCTGTTCCTGAAGACTTCCCCATTGGGACCGCCAGGTCCCTTTATTTTGACGTGGGTGCAGTCGATGCACCCAGTCACACTGGGGAATTTCCCGATGTTGTAGAAATCCCGCATGACCTCGTCGCAGTCACCCTCTGGGAAATCCACGAGGCGGGGGAAGAGAGTCTTAGCGAGGTCCCGGGAGACACGCTCGATTACACGGCACACCGTCGGCTGCGACACGTTTACGAGGTCGCCCGTAACAATTTGAAAAGTCCCGGCGCCATAAAATCTCAGAGCTCCGAGGAGCTGCAGCATTGGGGACAGTGGCAGGCCGCGACTGCTCTCGCTTGCTTCCAGCGGTAGGCGCTGGAGGAGGCTTACGACGGTCGATTTCGTGAAACGATATTGCACGAGGAACTCCCAATCATTGAAATGTTCCAGCGGATTAAGTCGGTTCCAGCAACGTCGTCTCAGGACATCGACGGACTGGTCAGGGTCTCGGCCGTCGTGAAGAACTTTGTCCGTTCTCAACAAGAAGTCGACGAAGTTGGCGAACGATGCGTCGGCCGCCATGACACTGAACGCACCCGAGTGACTCAAGTGGCCGTTCAAGGTAGCTCCGGCGCAGGCTCGAGATCTCGAGTAAATTTTGAAGTTTCAAGTGGACATTTTGGAGTCGAGTGGAGTTTCAAGTGGAGATCTGTTTATGAATCGCGAAACCACCCTCAAGTCGAGTTTCGAGTCGAGTAGCATTGAAGAATACGGCGGTAAGAAGGGCACTAGGGCCCAAGAAAGCTCCTGGAAGCTTGGTTTATCCGTAGTGATTCATGACTGCGCAATACCAACCGCGGCCCCCTATCAGTCGCCTACGAAGACATTTGCAGTGAGTTGTGGGTGGCTGGCATCTCTCGCCTCATTTTTAGGACTTAAATTAAAATTAAATTATTTAAAAGTGAAACCCAACTAAAACAAAGGCAGTTCTATTTAAGCCAAAAAACAAGTCCAATCTTTAACTACAAGCATAATTTTGGACAGTAACACAACGGAATTTGTTTACATTAAATCGTTGGAAGCCTCACCCAACTTGACATGGGAGCAGGGTTGTAAAGTACCAAGTTACAAGTAACTAGAAATTGGTATCTAGGTACTTTTGCTGTACCTGAGGTACAAACCTAGGTACCTTAATTTCTTGGTATCTGTATCTGTATCTTAGGTATATTTTTACAGGTACTTTTCTATTCCTTTAAACAAAATAGTAGAAACCATAACTCTTGAAGTATTAACACACCACCATGTGCCATGATTAACACTGAGTTCGGTGCGACCTAGGCGGCACCAACTTGATAGAAAGAGGTTTTAGCGAACGAAGCCCCGCACATGATGTTTCATCGAACGACACTTTAGAGAATGGCGGTGTTCATTTGAGCGAACGGTGGGTTAGCGGTGCAGTTCTAGCGACACCAATTTATCGAATCACTTCAGAACTCCGTTTAGAGAAAATAGTGACCTGCTTCCTTAATCTCAAACCGAAATTGATTCCATTGAGTGTTTAAAGCTCCTCTGACAGCTATACAAGGGAAGAGATCACTTGAAAGATGTGCGCAGTTTCTGTTAAAGCCCTTGTTTCTGGGACAAGTGGTGCATTCTCTTCCTTGCTCCTAAACTGTCGATTGAAGAAGTTGGATAAACACTTCGAGGAGGTCCTTATTCTAAGTCAAATACAGCAATTAAGTGAAAAATATGTGTCCTGGAATGCTCACGTGAATGCAGTTTTCCTTATTTCTTGCACGAACACCAATAAAGTACAGTCACCACTCCAAGCGAGCGCGCATTTTTTTCCGAGGGGCGCTTGACTGCTGGCTTGCGATAAAACTAGAGATGACGTTAGGGCGAGTCCATGCGGAGTGGACGGGAAGCTTTACTGATATGCAAACATTCTTTTTTGTCTCCGTTTCGCTTAAAGGGGCCCTGCAATGGCTTTTTTACTAATTTTTAATTTGCACCAAACCTGAGCGCACTGAACGTAGTAACTTAATGACACTTTTCTTTTCTCGAATTTCGCTTTATTTGAAAAGTTATAGGCAAATTAAAATTACAAAAACAAGCAAAAAATAACCTCCGTCATGACGTCCTTGGTTGCTTGAGTGGCCGTGAACTAGACGAGGGGTAGTGAGCTGAGCGAGCGCTCACGGCTGCCGTATTCCGTGTCGACGGCGCGAGAGGGCGCCACTAAAGCGTGTTCTGGATAGGCTGTATGTAGCGGGCAGCTAGAGCGGCTCTCATTGCATTTGCTGCGCGATTAAACACAAATTCGGCATGACACTTCATTGGCCACAAACGACAGCAAACACGGGGTAAAGATCAGTTCAGAATGGGAGCCACTTCGCGCTGCCATACCGCGAAACGGCCAAACCGCCAGACAAAGCTGCTCACCGAAGGCCTTGGGAACGCTCAGAGCCGGTCGGGTCCTTCGGTCCCTACGGCCGCAGCGCCGCCGCGTACATCCGGGACCTTTCCGTGTCGGCGCCTGATCCCACTACTCCTTTCTAGTATGCGCCGCCTTTTCCACCGCTTGGTGGCGGGTATGTCGACGGATCATTTCTTGTTTCCATACTTTATAAACTGCATTTGTTTCTTTTCTGATCTAAAATACCGAACAAAAACTACTTTTATAAATAATTGAAACGGTTCGCGCCACTTATATTTTGTATTTCGACTAAAAAGAAGCTTTTAGCGGCTCTGACCAGTAGTAAGCCCAGGACCTAATACGTCACATTACGCGCGCTTTCGGTACCGCGGGTCGCCCCGTCGGTGGAGGAGGTTTCCGCGTCGTCCGGTTAAAATATGACGCACTGATATTTAGTTACTCTCTCCGTGCCCGCTGGCTTGC
Source organism: Ixodes ricinus (assembly GCA_037355805.1). Taxonomy (NCBI): domain Eukaryota; kingdom Metazoa; phylum Arthropoda; class Arachnida; order Ixodida; family Ixodidae; genus Ixodes; species Ixodes ricinus. Next base: position 38,529 of record JAZHYW010016582.1, read on the forward strand.
CCGAACCCCAAGAGACGTGGAAACCACAAAAAAGGTAGACGCTTAATTATGATTGCAGGGCCCCTTTAAAGGCCGACGACCAGACTCGAGATTTTGCAAGGCAGAAGGTCCTCCTCACCGTGGGGGAGGGGGAAACAGGCAACAGTGGACAATATAGTAGGAGGGAGAGGAGGAAGCGAGGGAAAAGTGGAAAGCACGAACTGGTCGTCGGTCTTTAACATTGAATTGGCTCATTTCGAAAAAAAACAACTCTACCTATGATCTCATAAGAAACAAAATCACACGACCCAAAAAGTGCCCAGCGACCCTTGACGCTCTTACATGGTACAATAGCCTTTCCTTATTTGCGGGATTTGCCATGGTGGCGTCTCGTCCGGGCAAACAAAACAACAACAAATGCGGTGCTCGGCAAAAGGTGCGGGGGCTTAGTGGCAGTTCAGTTTTCTAAAGAGGTTATTCGGAACATGCAATTATAAAAGTTACTGTTAAAATCTTTTTTTAAGCATAGCTTTGTGACAATAGAACTACGCTTTGATCAATATGCATATAAGATGCAATACTAAACATATAGTTCTGCTTCCGTGCCATTTAGAAATCGCACACCAATTTAAAAATCAGGGTGACCGCTGAAATAAAACGAAATCCGGTGCTCTGGAAAAAAAATATCTGGGACTCTAATGGCTGCTGAAGGCATCACGAACTGCTTAATTTCATTTGTTTTTTCGCACAAGCAGATCAGACACTTTTCAGAGTAAGTAGCTTTATTTTTCAAAGCGCTGCTTCACGGGAAGGAAAAGTAGGCTCCAAGGTTTCGCAATTTACAACGCAACGCCTTACGACTTCTGATAGATCCTTTCGCAACATTATGACAAGACACCATGAAAGAACTGCATAGACCTTTTCCGCAAGGGCGCCGCCATCTTCCGGTCGAGGCGTCGGGGGCGTCATCTATTGGCTTTGCGCCACTCATTGCGTTGCCAAAGCAGTTATCTGGGTAGAAAACGGTGTGGGTATGGGCGAACTTGGCTAGACTTGGCTGGGCACTTGACGGGACCCAACCAAGCTGGTTTGCAGGCAATCACCGGAACTTCCGGAGAGCGTTTCCAGTTTCCAAGGGAATGCCACGCCGGGCCAGCTAGGCGCTCGCACATGTCACTGAGTGCTATTTGAATTTCTCATCTCTTGCCGTGTTCAGAGTTTAATTTGTCCCGAGAAACATTTCCGTTTTGTTTTCGCTAGAGTTAACCATCGTCATGTCGTCCGGCGCGACTTCGGCGATGCTGAGCACTTCAACACAGACTACTGACATCGGAGGTGAGACATGCCAACTTGTTACTAATCGCTTCTCATCTGTGTGAATTTTGATGAGCTGTACGATTGAATGAGGAGTAGCTGCGAACGGAATGTTGCCAGCGATCAAGCCTGATGCGTGTGATGTGGCAATTAAAAATCACAAGCAGTGCAGTCTGTCCATGCTCGTCAAATCATTCACTCATAAAGTTAATAGTCAAACATTGAATGCAATCTTTAAGATCACGTGTGCTATCAAGCACACTCCCAGCCAAAGTCATTGAAATTCATGGGATTAAGTAACTCTTGAAACTCAGTGAAAAACATATGCAAAGAGTGTTTTTAGCTGAAGCACACACCCGAAGCACGAAGAGAATATGTTTAATGACACTGCATGGGTGAGGAGCTGCGGACAATGGAAATGAAGCAGATGGTCTGCCTCGCAACATTGATTAGTCAATCGTGTTGTTTATAAATAGCAGATGCAGCGGCATTCCGGTACCCGCCGAGGTGCTTCTGGCAGCGATTCTGCGACACTACCGTGAACGCTCATGGGTTCTTATTTGTGCATCTTTCTAAATATCTTTGACTTTGTTTCAAGTTGAGTTCGGAGGTAATGTTTTAATTAAGCACAATGCAAAAAGCAAAGAAAAATGTCTCTTCCAATGCGTTTTTGTTTTACACGCACATCTCTGGAATCACTATCACGAAGAACTCACCCCAGCTCGTCTAAACCACGACTATTTTTGGCTGATGTGTGTTGTGTGTATCTTTCTCTGCTAACTCTGATACCTTGTGTTTGCAGATAACTACCAGTACCCTCATTTGGAACGCATCACAACATGGGAAGACGATGTGAAGAAGTGGCCAGAGATTCGTCCGGGGAATATAGTTTGCTATTTACTGGACACGAAAGCATGTGATCTGAGAGAGGTGAAGGCGTACAAAAGTTTAGATGCCTATAACTGTGTGCTGAGTGGCTGGGTAAGGCAGCTCCTCATCCACGAAATCGACGAGACCTGGTGCTCTTAAAAGCTGGTGTACAAGGTTCACAGTCGACAAAAAAAACTGAACAATGCTTGGGTCCGTGTTTGAAAGGTTGGTGAAGTTGTCACAGCAGGCTGCACCTGCACGGCTGGAGAGGCTAGGGTGCATAGCCATGTTGGCACAGTGCTTTTTAAAGTTGATTTTGCGGCAAATTTTGGCTGCACCGGGCATGCCCGCACCAATGAAGCTGTCAAGTGGAATCAGGGCACAAAGAAAAATGTTGTGCCTGCTGCCCTCTCCAACATTGACTTTAAGATGGGAAGAGGGGCAGTCCACAAGCACCAGGAAAGCTATGCAGCCAGGTGACAGCTGTCCGCTGATTAAGACAAGCCTTTATCTTTGATCATTTTATTTGGAACTAGCACTCTATTGCAGTAAGCAGAGTGAGTGGAAAGGCTTCCTCCCCAGTGACAATCTGGATTCTGGAAAAGTTCCTATCGTAGATGAAATTCTACTGCGATATCCTCTTAAAGACGTTATGACATGAATGTCTTGGGAGGTAGATACGAGATCTACATGTGTCAAATAGTGTTCACAATAGGTTTCAAGAATTTTGGAGCTCTAGTAATTGCAAAAATTAATTTTCTGATGTTGATCATCTGTAAGAAATGATCGGGCAACCCTGACAGAATATGACGTAACCAGCCTCAACCCCTGCATCCAATAGTCACATCATGAAGTCCATTGGTCATGTGATGGTGACTCAGGCTCGCCATGCTCGGCTACTCTATTCACCTAGGCACTCTTGCGAGCACAGAGTCTGCCCCCCTGCCGCCTAGCGTCGAGCACCTGCTCCTCTCCACGCCCCTTTCTCCGCAGCATTACTCGCCGGTCGCTCAAGGAGAAAGGAGACCCAGCCAGTAACACGGAAGCAGTTGCGAGAACAGTGATAGTATGTTGTGCTGTTGGTTCTAACGTGCAGAAGAAGCAGATGGCTGTAACAACAACGGTGAGCGCATTCAAGAGGTAAACAGTCGCACGAGCTGCACAATTAGCATACTAGTTTTCGTTATACCTGCTATGCACACGCGTTTCGTGAACGTGTCACTCAGATGACATGCGCGGCCTTGCAGCATCGATTCTGCTCGCAATGATTGCGAGACGAGTATAGTAAAACACGCACCATTTCAAACCGTGCCACTGAGCGTTAGCGGCCTCCTCAGCGGCGTCCACAACGATCTCGCCATTGTCCTCCGCAACGCTCTGATCGTCGTCGTCGTCGCTAGAGATGGTGGATGGACGTCGATGGATGATGAAGGGTCTAGAGATGATGGATGGACTTTGGGAATCTCTTTGTAATCACTCACGTCACTGCTGAGATCACTCTTGAATACGTAGGAACCGCCGGAAACTGAAGAGTCCGACGAAGCGAGTGAAGACGGAGACTCCATTGGCTCTCATGGCAGAAAACGAGGATGAAGAAAGCTCGGAAGCTGATGCTATAGCAGAGGATTGAGAGAGCCTAATTTGGGAGTGTATGCAGCGGGTCAGCCTCAGCTCCGCCAATTGCGCCGAGGCGCTATCAGGGGCATGCGTGCAGCAGAGGCTGGCCACGACACGGACCTCCGAACATCTCAATGGGCGGAGCCGAGGATCCGCGATAAAAACGACTGTATCTCTCAATCTAGCGTGCTTTCTACAAAACAAATATTGCGAATATATGGTAACACATAGTGGGTTCTTCAGCCATAGTTATCTCATGTTTTATTTATTCCATGTCATAACCCCTTTAAGCATGTTTACAGGAGCCACCTCCCATTTGTAGACAACATACAAACGTGTATGTTCAGCGTCGGAGGTGCAAATGCTGAGTCTTTGCCGGCAAAGGTGCAACAAAGGCGCCTTTGACCTGTGGAATTTGTTGTTATATACGTTGGGGGCAACAATTTCAACAAAGGGTGGGACCCTTAGGACATTTGCCACGAGATCCTGGTTTGTTGTCGTGTTATTTTGTTGTGGAAATGTAAAGTGGCCACATGTGATCAACTTATCTGTTCATTCGTAGAACTTGGTGACGCTAATGCGTCACCAAGTTGCGTCCACGGTCTTCGCCTACAAGTGCTGGTGCGATGCTGGGTGGATGTCCAGGCTGAGGCCAGGTGCTCAAATCCAAGCTGGCAAGGGGAGTGCGCAAGATGAAAGACATGGTCATCATCAATTCGGACGTAAGCTGAAGTTTGTCAATGCTCAATTTTGCTTTTACCACAGTGTTCGCACGCAGATATCAGGTGGAGCAGTCTTCGTTAATGAATATCTTCTCTTTCAACATAAATTGTCTCTCCCTTCGTGGGCAGAAAGTGGCCAAGCCAGGTCAGACCGTCTAGAACTACAACCAACTGGTGGAAACAAACTTTTCGTGTTCTTTTCTATTTTGTTTTTACTTTTTTCTTTATCCACGTGTTATCGACAACAAATTTTTATTTAAAGTGCACCTGCGACGTTTGCTTGGGAGTGACCGCCCTGATGCACAAGGGTTTTGGTGCTACTGGATACTGATAATGAATACCGAATAGGGAAAGTAATCACTAGGGTGACCTTTGGGGAATAGGACAAACATGAAAAAATTATAATTAAAGCACCCGCCACTCCTCTTTTAGGCAAGGAAGTCGCCAATTATCGTGCTCAGCCTACGCAGTCGGTATTACTCGAACCAAGCTCTTGGGGGAACCGGGAGGAGAATTTGGGCAGGAACCGTGTGGTAGGGAATCAGAATTGTCCTCTGCCTAACTGCCCCCAATTATTCTGCTTGTACTTCATTAAATTTGGCTAGACTCTTTTTAACACTATTCAAAAACATCATTTTTGTAATCCACCCCTCCATCCTCATCCTCGAAAACCAAAATTTTATTGAAACAAGCCCGGATTCGTTTTGACACTTTCTTTTTTTACGGCGAGCCCATAGGTTCTTTGTTTTTACTCCGAGCCGGTCTTGTTGTACCAGTGTACCTGCTGCGCAACCACACTCCAGTTTTACGCGAGGCGGCATCGTACGCCGGCCCACTGTTTTGTGTGCACCTTTAGGACTCGCAAATTTGCTTCTTTGTCCTAGTTGTCTGCCTCGGATCAGTTCCGGTGTACTTTCAGCAACCATTTCCGAGGCCCATGCACTTTATTTTGCGTAAAAATATATTTTCGACGGAAAATTCCAAAAGCAAGCTGCTCACGAAGCAATTTTGTCAATAAAGTTGTCAATAAAACGTTTGCCGACAAGACGATACATCGATTTGCCTCGAGATTCGATTGTCACGTATGCTGCGGAGAAAAGCTGGTCTCCGCTTTCATACGCAGCTTGAAGCAAGGAAAATGCCATATGCCCGAGATCGAAGCCTTGACAGGCTCCAATGCAGCGCGTGCTCCAGTGCACAAGAATTAACTGCTAAAGTCAAGAGCCTGTGCTCCATATGGCTTTAGTGCATGTTTGGTCTCCTGAACACGAGAGAATCACTACGTGGCTCATAGAAAACAGGCCCATATCACATGAGCAAATGACGTTTTAGTGAACAAAGCCATTTGAGCAAATCGACGTCTTAGCAAATAATGGGGGCTAACCCGACCCCCGCGCTGCACACACGCAGCTTCGCAGCGGCTCATTACAAAAATGTTACCCCACCTAGCCTCACCCGTCAATGCCACTTCGAGGCGGCCGTCGCTAAATTTGTCTTTCGATGAAAAGTCGGCGTTTGCTAGAATGTTTGACCAACTGAGTGCCACCCGACCTTGGCACAAGAACAAACGTCGGGCCCACAAAGGTTCCTAGAATCATGAAGCGTTTGCAGCGGCGCATCCGCCTGCATTGCTCAGTGATGTGATTGGCCTAAGCCGTCTTGGAGCACCTTTTGTAGCATGCCAAAATAGTGTTTTGTAGCAGCCAAAACAGTGTTTTGGAGCAGCAAAAGTGGCTTTTGGAGCAGTTAAGACAGTGTTTTGGAGTGGCAGAAGTGGCTTTAGGAGCAGGTATTCTTAGAAAAAATAAAACATTTGTTTCAAGTGCTGGACAAACCAAGAACACTTTGCTTGCCGCAATAAACAAATTATAGTCAAGCTAGACCATCTGGGAGTCTTTCAACATGTAACTAAAATGCCAATGGCATGACACATTTTGCAATGCTTCAGTTAAATGATACGTATATATGTACCCGCTATAGGTAAATAAGAATCAAAGTGCACATATTAAAATTTATTTGAAAATGACCAGCTTAGAATAAATAGCACAGCATTAGGTTGACTAGTGATAAAATAAAATGAAAGCAGTCTCCAACTGATGAAACAAGTTTCCGCAAAGAAATATGTCCCAAAAATATTTTTATTCACTGTCTACTTTCTATGTGCAATTGTATTTAAATCAAAACATCAAGCAAGAACGATTTAGACCAGGCTGAACATGACCACGGTGCTCTTAGGAAAAAATCGGAGCTCAGAGGTTCGTACAGGCTTCAAAGAAAAAAATTCAAGGGTTTTCAAGGACTTTTAAGGACCTGGGAAGATATTTCAAAGGACCCCTTCAATACTGTAAATGACTTAATTTTCGCAAATTGCCCATGATTCGTGAAAAGCAAGTACCGCGAACAATTTGGGCACAATATCAACACTTCGGAAGCTACATTCGAGCCGTAAAAATTAGAACCACGCGAATAATTCCCAATTTCCAGCTTTGGCACAGTTCGTGAAAATTCGAGCACGTGTAAATTAAGTCATTTAGAGCACTCTATCCACCAAATTTAGAGCACTCTATCTACCACCTTGCACGCGCTGGTCAAGTTCGACGACTCTGCTGGGGTTGCGGGGACGGATCCCGCGGGGACTGATCGGTGACTGAAGCACGGAGTCACATAGTTCTACATGGAGCTACCTACTGCCTTCTTCATGTTCCCACTGTGCTTCGCACTTTTCATGTGGTTTTTTAGTGCGGACTCGCCCATTGACGAGACGTCAAAAGTCTTCCCACAAGGTCTGGATTTTGCCCGATTCATGCTCCCTGGGTCCGGCGCAACCCAGTGTCTGTAGTCGTCATGACCCAACCACCGACCGCTGGAAGTTGCGCTTTCCAGGCATCACACGCAGCTTAAACAACGTCCACCATGTGCTGCGTAAAGCAGACTCAAAACAAGGAAACCAGGGCTATAATATCAAACACTACGTGAGTGAGCGACGGCGCAAGATCACAAGAAGCGGACGGACAAGACCGGATCCGGAACCACCGGGACTGCTACCATTGTGGCCAGGCGCTTAACGTGTATCAACCAAATATGTCGAGTTGTATGCCATATAAGAAAATTCCCTCGTTTTAGTTTAAAACTTTTTTTTAACATACACATAAAAATTATGATTTTACTTTATTATTATAAAACAAATGTAGCACAACCGACTATCATAGGGAAATTCAAGGGTTTTCAAGCACCCCTACAAATTCCAGGACTTTCAAGGTCTGGAAAATGGCATTTTCAAATTCAAGGGTTTTCAAGGTTTTCAAGCACCCGTGCGAACCTGGAGCTTGATTTCTGCTTTCCACTTCGTTAGTCAGTTACGCAACGAACGACCTATGGCAAGAAAATTTTAGAATGCAGAAGAAAGGAAACGAAAACTAAAACAGTAATATAATTGCAAGCATGAGAATGTGAGAAAGAAAAAAAGGCTTTTTCACTAACTAAACAAAGATCAACGTTTGTTTCTTCAACGGTGCAGTTTACATAAATTAAAAGTTGTTAATCCACGAGTAATTGAAACTTATGGTAATTTTTCTGTATCGTTTTCAGTGATCGGACAGTGACCAATGAATCTACCATGTTTAAAATATATATCTAGTGATAAAGAATCACTATTTGCGAGCTTCAGTCACTTCAATCAAATTGATTTAATTCCAATCCAATAAATTTTTTTATTTTCACTTCAGCATGAACCAACACTTTAAACAAGTGGCAGAATCGAGGACTACTATATCTCATTAAATGTCAGTTCATAGGTCCCATAATCTGATGCGGGACAATCTCATATCATTCAAATGCTAAATTGCCACTGCTTCTGGTTATATATGTAAGCACAATATAGCCACTAGCATAATGTGTTACCTCTTTATTCTGAGAATGTTACGGAAAATTGTTTGTTATACAGGGTGTTGCACATACATCAATAGCTTTGCCATAAAGTTGCCACTCACTGCAATTCCATTTTCAGAAAACATCTGAGCGAGGGGACCACTACGGGGTCCGGCGCAATGAAGTGGCCCTTCTTCTGGGACCTGAACCGACTGTTGGGGTCCCTACTCCTGAATGACACGGCCCTGGTGGATGAGCGCTTGGCTTCCAACCATGCCACACCGACAATAGTGGAGGTAGGTTTGGCAGGTAGGTAAGTGGCAGCCAGAGGCAAATGCATGAAATTGTTTTTGAAAATTGCCCACCGAGCAGAGTCCACCGAGCTAATCGAGGTGCTCCTTTGCTTTAGCTGCTTTTTCGACAAGCCGTTGCAAAGCGACGAAACTTTGCACGCGTGTGACGGTGCAATGCGGTAAAGCATGACGCGAGAGCTTTAGCTCAAGTGGAGCATTGTGGCTGCTTTCAAAATTCGGGATTCTGCCAGACTACTGCTATACTGTAGAAAGGGTGCATACTATAGATAAGGTGCCTACCCTACCTTGGGCTCTTCCTGTTTTTCTGCTCTCGGACGTAACAATCGTCCTTTCAGATGTTTTTGCGAATATCTTCAATTGTTTTGTGGGTACCTGCTCAATATTTTACGCTACACTCCTTTCCATGCATAGTGTACGATGCTGCCGAAGGCACTGGCACGAGAGCTTGGCTTCATCAAATATTTAATTTGTCACGAAAGTATGTCCAAATGAATCGCTAATAGAAGTCCCGTGCTCGTGCCAGTATCTTATACAGCGTTGAATGCTGTCTCTGAAACGGAGTATAGAGCTATAGCACTTTTGCACACTGATGCATAAGACTATGCTAGCAATACTTAGCATCGTGATTCTCAACTACAAAGCATTCATACACAGGGTTGAAGTTCCGTTACTTTTGAGTACCCCTTGTATAATGGCTTTGGGTGGCACCTAACAGCTTGCTGTTAGGTGCCACCTAACTAGCAACCAACAGTAACCAGTTAACTCGAGAAATTATCGAAGCAGAACATATCGCCAGGAATTCTAACAACTGTATTAGTACACCTTCTTTACACCTGACAAAAAAAGAGCAAAAAAATCTTAGGCATCTAGGAGATCGGAGCGCGTGATTTGGGAAATTCGGTGTTGCTAGAGGTTGAGGAAGACAAAGTTATATAAAAAGAGTTGTCAGTCAGCGCGGTTTGTTTGAATTCTGCTTTATTTTTCGTGTGTCTGGAGTGAGTGTTGTTTGCTATAGTGCACTGTGGTGTGTGTAAGAAAGCTTGCTGCAGTCTCTTGTAGCTTAACAGGAAAAACCACTTGTGTGGTACTCCTCTCAGTTGCTTTCAGACATGCAAGAGAGAGCATGGTCGACACGGACCACTTCGAGGAGCCCGTCGAGGAACCAGAAGAGGAGCTGCGCGGCGAGGAAAGCCAAGTTGCCAGCACCCCCGCCACTGCAAGTGTCAGCAGGCCGGGGCCCAGCAGTGTCAATTGCACAAGCAATGTGCCGCCGACGCTACAAAAAAGGAAAAGGCCGCAAGCTCCGAGCACCGCGTACATCAAAACGGTGATCGATGAACAGAGGCTGCTCAGGCAGAGTTTTGAGGCTTTGAGAGGAAGAGAGTTCGCTTCACACAAGCGGGAAATCGTCCTGCAGGAAACCGCCATCAAGGTGCAGCAGGAGCTTGCAACTGCGTTGATGGCCTTCATGAATAAAAATGCCACATAAACTGTGATGTAAGCTGTCCCGGTGTGCATTTATGTTACATTCAAGAGTAGCTGCCTCGGTGGCTCCAGAGCAGAACGTTTGCCTAAGGTCCAGTTGGCGGGATCCAATCCTATCCGTGGTGCCTGCAATCTGACGGAGGCTTATTGCGGAGAGGGCGCTGTGTAACCGAGATTTTGATTGTACCTCAAGGTCCCTAAATGACCTACACTAATCCCCGGTTTTTCATTAAGTTGTGCCAGATGCCCTTCATTGGTTTGGCATGTAGAGCCCCCAAATAGAATTCTTGGTATTCAATATTTGATTATACATTTGATTTTATGCCAACTATTTGGGAATATTCGATTTCATTCAAGCTGAAATTCTACTATTCACACACCCATACTTTTTTTTTTATTGAAACTCTCATGGAAAGCAACAGTTGAAGGAATCCCCCGAACAGGCGCTGGTATTTCTTGTACTCCAGCAGTAACCCTTTCAGATGATCTTTTGTTTTATAAGCTTCATATCATTGCACATAGTAGCTATGAGAGATGCTTGAACTTATATTTGGGCAGTCAATGCCTTAAAATTTATTAAAATTGTGTTATAAAAGCCACATGAAAGCATACAGACTGCTAAGCATATTGACCGAAACATGAGACTTCACTTGGGACATGGTAGTTGGCAGCAAGTCTTCCGCTCCAAAACCAGATTTGTTTGGCCCTTAAAAGGGCTTTTTGTTCTTCAGGCACTGGAAAGGCCCCTCGTAGCTGTCAGGGTCTGCGGTCTTGGGCTTTCTGTTGCTGCAAACAAGAGCGTGTCGACGATGGTGCACTGCGTACTATACCTTGTTCTTGCGGTTGACGCTTCGTAGTTGGACCGCTAGAGCGATGTGCAACGTAGATGGGTTAGGGAGCATGCTCTCAATCATACAAGGGACATCAAGAGACGCTCACTGGGCTGTAGTAGTGTTCTTGGATCTCACGAACCTCAAGATTCTCGCGGCAATTGCTGCAATGAGAGTCCCCTACAGATGATGGAGTCCCCTACAGGTGATGCTGCATCACAAAGTACGCCGTCGTTTTTTCAAGGAGACCAGCAGCCGCGCGCAGAAGGCTTACCATGTGTGAGACAAGACACATTCTTTGCAGAAGACAGCTCAGACGATACGATGACGGAAGCACCTGCGACTCGGTTGGGTTGGCAAGCACAACGTGACCCATGCAGCTGTGAATGATTCGCTGTTCGTTCTGAAAGACGAGGATCCTAGTCTGTTGGTAGATGCAAGAATGCTGCTCGACACGCCCGAGGCAATGCCCCCATTCGTCAGCTCTCAAAGGGGGAGTATGTGCAGTTCGGACTAAAGACTGGCCTTAATAAATGTCCAAATGTCTATCTTCTGGACTGGTGATTCTGAATGCAGACACGCACCAACTGACGGTGAACGTTGATGGGTTACCTGTTTTCGACAAATCCAACCAGCAATTCTGGCCGATACTGGCACTGGTTTCAGAAAAAAAGATCAAGGTTTATTTCCTATCGGAGTGTTCAGCTGGACAAAGGAACCAGCGAACTTACAAGAGTACCTTGAAGAATTCATCAAAGAGTGGGACAAAGCACAACAAGGAGGTATAGAATGCCTAGGAAAGAAGTGGCGTGTTGCCATACGTGCTATAGTGTGCAATTACCCAGCAAAGGTCTTCGTGAAGTGTACTAAGGGCCACACCGCTCACTACGGCTGTGACAAGTGAGCCCAGTACGTTGTATGGAAGCACGGAATTAACTTTCCTGAAACCAAGGCCAAACTCAGGACCGATGACTCATTCTCAACAATGAAGCAGGAGGGGCACCACACTGGGGTATCTCCTTTCTCTGGCTTGGGAATCGGCATGATCTCTTGCTTGCCCCGTAGCGTTGAAGGGCATCCTGACTGAAGAGTCGTTTCAGCACTTCATGTCACTTCACGTCGCCACGAGGCTCCTCTGCACAGAAGATTGTACTGCTGAACACGTTTCATATACTGGCCAGCTCCTAAATTACTTTGTTGAGAAGGCATCTGCACCTGTACTCTACGGAGAAACTGGGAACGTGTATATTGTGCATGGCCTGGTTCACCTAGCTGAAGATGTTTGCAAGCTTGGGTGCCTTGACTCATTCTCAAGCTTTCCTTTCGAAAATTACTTGGGAAGTATCAAGAAGAAACTCCACTCAGGAAACAGGCCACTGGCACAAGTTTTCAAAAGAATGGCTCAAGTGTCAAGTGCAGGAATGACAAGAAGGAAAAAAGAAGGCGAGCTCCGTGGTGAACACTGCAAGGGACTGGTCCTACGAACATCTGACGATGCCAGACAGTTCCAGGAAGTCTTCGATTAAGACCATTTTCTGAGGAGGGTGCAAGGGGACAACTGGGTACTGCTCTCCAACAACACATCAGCAATCATTGACAACATCTTGAGTTATGAAGGGGTCATCCACATCATTCGCAAGGTATTTAGTTCCACAGCCGACCTCTACACCTTCCCTTGCAAATCAAGTTTGCTTGGAGTGACAGTGGTGAGCAGTCTGTCACCTTGATGTTCAGTGTGGAAGCTTTAGGACATTAAAGCTAAATGCTTCCTGCATCCTTGATTCCTGGCCATGCCTGCTTCCCTATTCTGCTCTCAACATCTGCGTGAACAGGTGCATCTCACAGGCTTATTGGCGTCCTCATACCGTTTTTGTTTTTATCTTCTACACTTGGAGCTAACAACGGCATGCCCCGTTTCTGCGTTTCAGGCTGTGCAGCTCCACCGGACCCTTTTCCGTGTGTGGCATGCATGCCTCCATGACACACCTGCATCTGATACATCCCCTCATGCCAACTGAGATGGTACTGTGACGATTTCCCTGCATATTTTGTAACCGTGGCTTAGTTCAGTGAGGGGTCTGCTGTGCACATCTTGACATTAACACAGCTTGCTTGCTTCGTAGCTATTTGACGATGCCCTGGCTGCTGGCAGTCACTTTGAGGTTTACTCCAAATGAAAAAATATCCTAGACTTCTGACTGCAACGCCCCTGAAAACGTACAGTGGTGCAATTTCCCTGCATATTTCGTAACCGTGGCTTAGTTCAGCGAGTGGTTTGCTCTGCACATCTTGACATTAACACAGTGTGCTTGCTTCGCAGGTATTTGACGAAGCTGACTGTCGCCATCCACCTTGAGGTTTCCTCCAAGGGCCGAGAGATCTCGGACGTGAGAACATGGCGAAGGTGGAAGACAGGTCAATTAAGACTCTAAACTCTGTTTTGACCCCGTCAAACCAGCAGGAGAAGCAGCAAACTTTCCGGCAAGTGCAACCAAATATGAATGTTTTTCAGCCCTAGAGACGGTGAACCACGGAGGCGTGCTGGGCCCAACGGCAATGCCTGACAGACTGGCATCACCCAGCCTGGACGGCTGCAGATGGACACTGAACAGCAAAGCAACACAATTTCTACTTCATTTGCGAACGTAAACGGAAATTTAATGACAACAAAATCTGATTTTAATCCCTGAAAAGAGAAGGTGGCCAAACCAAATTCGGGATGAGCCTGTGATAGAGGATGAGAACGAAAAATTTAGTAAATAGCGTCCCTGAAGATTTTACCAATGATAATCACGACTGCAAGGAATGAAAAGACGCCTCAGATTACAAGCACGCTCTGTGGATCACCATATCCCAGAAGACCTTCAAGCCTAACAAAGAAAGCAAACTCGCACTACAATATCTCGAGAAGTTCCTGATTGTCATCAGGCAAAAGGTATGTTTCAACGTGTCGCAAATTCCACATCACGTCACCCATGAAGAACTACGACGAGCCGTCAAGATGAAAGTTCTTGAAGATATTTTGGTTTTTCGAAGAAACTAAGCAACCAACATCTTATTTGTGACGGTTCACAGCCTGCAGCACCTAACAAGTATTCTTCAAATTATTAAGTTGGAGAGCAGAAAAGAAAAAATTTAAGTTCAAGCCTACAGAACAACAACCAGTGCGTTCCCTAGAGGTGTTGTTTACGACATCGGGCTGGGGTACACCACAGCTCAACTCCTAAAAGGACTGAGGGCGGATTCCAAAAAAATTGAGCATGCTAGGCCTCTGGGTACTACCCGTGCATGCCTCCTCACAATCTTACGACTATTTGTATAACCACTCCAATGTGAAGGATGGAATTTGTTGAGACAACTTACGCTTTCGGTTTTTGTCAATGTATCATTCACATCCATGCAAGTCCGATCCAATCCATCCGCTGGCTACTTTTGAAGCAGCAGTTAGGTTTATTCACTATCAGTTCCCACCATGTTGGCAGTTGTCATGCATCATGAAAGGTATTTTAAGACAGGATAGCCAGTTGAAGTGCGTTTACAGGAGCTGCCTTCAATTTGCAAAGAACATACACACATGCATGTTCAGCGTCGGAGGTGCTACTGATGCGTCTTTGCTGGAAAAGGTGCTGCAATGGCGCCTTTGACCTGTGGAGTCTGTTGTTATATACGCTGGCGGCAACAATATCAGCAACGAGCGAGACCCTTGGGATATTTACCGCAACATCCTTATAAGTTGTCATGTTTGTTTTATTGTAGAAATGTAAAGTGGCCACGTGTGAACAACTTATCTGTCCATTAGCAGGACTTGGTGAAGGCTGCTGCGTATGTCTGCAAAATGGCTGCATGCGTATGTCGTCTACGTCACTCCAGCAGCAGCGACAGCTGAGAGGAACCTACATCAGCAACGTGTGTGTTCCGTACTTGTCGAGACACTGGATACCATCGCAAATAACCATCCAGCACGGTATTACCATCTCCCAAGGCCCGCCATGGAGAGACTCTGCAATACGCTCACACCTGCACTCCGCCGTCCGACCTATCGGGCATCGTCGCTCCCCGTGGTTGCCCAAGTGCTACTGGCGTTTCGCTCTTATGCAAGCGGCAGTTTTCAGTCGGTGGTGGGCAACGTGGGAAACATGAGCCAAACGAGTGCTTCGCGCATCATAAACACAGTAAGCAGCTCACTGTGCCACCTCGCCGGAAAAGGGACCAAGTTCCCCGTGACCCCTCAGGCAGCAACGCGCACTGCACGCGGTAAGTGTTTTCCCGTTGTCATGCTCGTTAAGTTACCCATGTTATTTTATTTCAAATGTGAATTGTCAGCGTGTTTACTTAGCGTGATCAGCTTTAATCAGGTACAATTATCCGTGCATGACCTAAATTAGTGTGACTTCCGTTGACGCGAACGAAGTTGTATAGAATAA
Organism: Ixodes ricinus; assembly: GCA_037355805.1. Taxonomy (NCBI): domain Eukaryota; kingdom Metazoa; phylum Arthropoda; class Arachnida; order Ixodida; family Ixodidae; genus Ixodes; species Ixodes ricinus. Next base: position 53,951 of record JAZHYW010016582.1, read on the forward strand.
CATGAGCAATGGCAATGTGTGGATTGGTCGCCGAGACTCTCAGTCAGCAATGCATTGTTCATGCAATGCCCATGACAAATAACAAAAGCACTCCTTCACTTTTTCCACTTTTCTTGTCACAGGGTTGCAGAGGGGCAGCTAAGCCAAGCTAACTACTGATATGATTCTGGGCCGAGCATCCTCTCGCTTCCAAGCGTCGTGAACTCCGGAGGTACTGAGGAGCGTTCACTGAGAGGAGGAGACGTTCATACACAGGAATATTTACATCGTCATCTTTCAGTTTTGGCCTCTGGGAAGAGAAGACTCTCCTACGAGTCCGAGCACCGACTAATGTAGCCCCTTGAAGTGGCGAGGAGGTCCCTGTCCAAGGTCCTGCAAGGGAAAGAGCGCTCTGTCACCACGGGACGTCTCTGCAGCCCCGCCGGACGCGGACTTCCCACGTGGTCATACCCCGGTCCAAGCATCCCTCTCGTCCCGTTTCCCAGAAGAACGCGGGAACAGAGCAGCTTTTCCGATCACACACCGAGACCCAAACGTCTTCCCTTGTGTCCATTGTCCGTCAGCAGCCAGTCCAAAGGCCGAGGAAGCGGGCCCCCGTTTCTCAGCGGGGTGTCAGGGAATCAGCTCGCGCTGTGCCGGGTGGCCCCCTCGGCGTCGCCCAGAAGCCGCACCCCACCCACGCCGCGTTGGTCGGCATGTTCGGCGAGCGCTGGAATGCCGAGCCCGAGATCCTGGTCAATCGATGGGTGGTTGATGGCGCACGCAGAAGCCGAACCCGCTCTCTGGGTGGCCGATCATGACACTACAGCTTTGGCTATAATCTCTATTAGAAACTCTCCACTCCCATTATAGTATTAGGTTTAGTAACCCAGTAAGTGCCCTGTTACAAGATTTGTCACGTGACGCTTAACAGGTTACCAAAGAAACGGCCGTAGCTACAGAGTAGTGCACACGCTGTGCTTTTTCGCAATGTGACACTGCTCTATATGTAATGGATATGGCTCATTTAACCCATATAAGTGATGTTTTCCACGGCAGAATTGTCAGTCATCTGGAGACTCACCGAACTCGGATAGCAATGTATTTTCTAGAAGTTGGGGGCAGTTCCAATGGGATGAAAATGATTCTCAATGCTCCTACAAAGGATGTCCGTGAATTACAATGGTAAAACAAAACCATTTTTCGTCACTAGCTGCCCAGACCGCACAGGCGGAGGACAGCAAGATACCTTGCAAGGACGTTTCAGCTGCCACGGGGCCATATTTTTCAAACATACAGTGTACAGACGACTAAATGAGCATGGCTTTTACATTCAGAGGCCTGCAAGATACGTCCGTTAGCTGGAACTCGTCGAATATTCTTACATTTTGAGCCTGCGTATATATGAAACGGGACTTTGAGCTAAACCTGCCCTTTCTGTTGGTGGGTACAACGTTGTGGTTGAGCCACTAAAGCTAGAAAGTGGAAGCAGCTGTTTTAGCGGTCTGCCTTTCTTCTGAAATTGAAGCATCTATATAATGAGATTGTGAGTTCCTGTGCATAAGAGGATCAGGTAAAGCAGAATATAAAATACCATTCATGGCATGTTGACGGAAAGTCTGCCAGGGAGCAGAGTCAGCACATTAAGCAACAGCAGCTAATGCAGCCTCTATTTGAGCCTCTGGATAAATTTGTGAAGCCTATAATTTATTAGCACTGTCCTTTGAAGTGTTTTCTGCAGTTAATATTCAGTTACTGTTGTATTATAATCATGCTTGCAAATCTTGAGATGTCCCTTTGCTGCTGTGCAAATTACGATGTTCTGAACAGTGCCGGGGGTGGGTGATCGGTGGCCGAGTGGGCCAAGCGTACACCAGCTCGTAGCATGTGGAGCGAAAGCTTGTGCAGCAGAACCCAGAAGTCATGCCATACTTGACATTAAGTGCCCTAAAGTGGAAAACTGAAAAGTTAAGATTGCCACAGAGAAGAAGTAGAAAGATTGCCACAGACAAGAAGCATCGTATTTACACAAATGTACGTCGACCATTTTTTCGAATTTTGAAAATCTGAGGTGGGGGTCAACTAAGAATCGAAACAAAGCATGCTGCTGTCGATAAGGATGAAACAAATGATGTCAGGTCCGTCCCCGACGTGCTTATCATCTTCTGTTCACTCTAGTCGTAGCATTCGGCTATTACGTCTGCTATTTGTATATTTATATTTGTGGATTT